>JAYKKI010000045.1:15842500-16132500 GCA_039881145.1 Druceiella hillmani
TCTCGTATTAACATCCCCCAAAGAAATTAAATTTATCTGTATTCAATTAGTCACTGTAATATAAATGTCTTATTTTTTATTAACTTAAAATATGTTGTAATAATTAGGCGTAATTGTAAGGGAATATTCCAAGTGAAATATAATAAGATGCTTTTATGACATCTAGTAGAATAAAGAAAATTTCAAAGTATGCGAAGAAATAAAAACTTTAACATCATTTGGCCCAGTTTAAAAATCTCTCAGTGTCTTATGTAAATATAACAAGTATCAATTTATATTGCCAATTTTAACTACTTACGTTATCGAGGTTTTTACCAATGCATACTCTGTCTCATTTATAAATATATTTTCCCGGTATATTGATATTAAATATACTTCTGCAGAGAATGCTTTTATCCGACCGCGAAGCCAACGATATTCAATTATATATCCAAAGCTGGAACTTAAATTCGTATAAAACGGTATTGTCTATCACACTCTTTGACTGATCGCCCATATGCATATTTGATTTTGTATATGACTTACCATTTTATATAACAGCGTAATTTAGATTTCTTAATTTGCCTTGGCCAGATTTATTTCCATGGAAATGATACTTAATATTTTCATGGAAATAAATCTGTCATTCATTAAATCAGTAAGAGAAAAAGTATTTAATATGTGTTAATATATTTTAAATATATTATTAAACGTATATCATTCCTCGCAGTTCAAATGACAATATTAATTTTTCTCTATACACGCGTGCTATAGTAACGTATTTTACATTAAAAAGTAAAATGTTTGTGCGAACTCCAGATTGGCCAAATAAAATAATACTTTATCCTCTCAAGTCAGAAGTATAAAGCGTTACAAAATAAAAATCCAAGGGATTACCAATATAATTATTTAATAGTTCCCAAAAAATGTATTAACAAACCTATTTCCCTTCGGAGTGGAAGCAGATTAAACTAATCATACCTTGATAAATTGATTGACCCAATTCGAATGAATCGATTGATCGAATTAAAATAAATTGATCGAATCTTTTTTTTTTTAATCTACTCAACTTTTGCAATACTTTCTCCAATGTGGGTAGCAAGTTACTTCATATGGAAATCAAACGACTTTGATCTTTTCAAGGATACTGCAGACTGGAGCCCTGGTCAGCCTAAAATTCTATTGATATTTTCTCACATTCACTGTATTATAATATATTATCTTATAACAAATTCAAGTACTTTGAAGGCCTTCTGATGGATGTCAGTACTATAACTATGAAATTATATATAAGTCATTATAATCATATGAAGACCTCGCACGAATGAAAGCTTTACGACAAGTGTCCTATTTAACTAATAACTGTACACCAAGGGAAAGCAAGCAGGAATACGTTATTATGGTAAAAATACCTTCATTAAAATATGGCTTATGGCACAAATTGCATTGAAATACTGAGCCAATATAACTTTAAGACTGAAAGAATAGTTTCGAATCATCGGCAAACAGAAAACAACGAGCGGTGCTGATAATTAAGAAAAAGTTATTTATCATAATAAGAAAAAAAGTAAGTTCTAAATGACTTTTCTTGCTGGCCTCAAATTGAATATTATAAGTCGGTGATTTAAAATTTCCTAATTATTTTTTTCTGAATCCGAAAGTAATTAGCAAAAATCTTATATTTGTCTCCAACAATTTAAATATAAAAGAGAATATCATTTTTGACTTAGTGAAGTGTCTTTCTGAAATCAAAAGTTACCACATTTATCAGCTTCCCAAAATTTAAATTTATAGCTCTGTAATCTACTAAATTAGGCAAACTAAAGAACGCTTAGAACAAAAATCGTGCTTGCAATCCGTCAGCTGGAATTTTTAGTCATGTAAATGCAATTTCACTCAGAATATTAGAAAAAATTGGCTAAAAATAATTTACTTAGTATCACCGAGATTCTTCTTTTATATTTCTTTTCTATTTTACAGTCAGTAACAATATTAAACTTATTTTACCGCGCATAAGATAAGTAGTTATTTTAGGAGTTAGTTATTTTATCAAAACTTGCCCATTTACCTAATAAAAGATAAATTTATTTTATTTAGCTGATTAAAAGGGCTACTTCACTTTAATAAAAGTTCAATCGCTCCAGGAAAAGATTTTTCTTTGGCACCGTATATTGTATATTATCAGTTGTAAATTTCAGTAGTTCAAACTACTTAATAATAGTTATAAATTCTATATTTTTAGGTACTTTAACACGCTACGGAGGGAGACTCCCCCAGAGAGATAACCAAGATAGGGAGACTCCGGTAATGACTTTGATAGTAAATAGGGGCTATTTACTATATGGAATATGGAATTGTTGGAATGAATGGATAGATGGAATTATAAAATGATTTATATTTAAGAAAAATATTATTTTAAGATATATCCAACGACGTTTCTCTCTATAGGATGGAGAAAGATTTAATTTTTTCTCTTTTCTTTGCATTACGAACAATTTCTTTTCACGATTAATTTTGAGTTATTTATATCAAACTATATACCAAATTTCATGTTGACACTTGTAAAATTCAGATAGTAATTTCTGGCGCATACAGATGGATCGACGCTCAGAGATGATGAAAACAAATGTTTCTTGTTTGACTACGGAACCTAAAAACAGAATCTTGTGATAAGATATCGTTTCCGCACGTAAATAAAGAAAATACTGGTAACGCTGGAGTTTCTTGGAATCGGTGCCAAGTGAAATGTTGCACGTGAAAGGTAAAGAGATACGCTGTGTCTACGTAAAACTTAAAGAGATACGTTGACTTAATGCAGATAAGATCTAACTTCATGATCAGCAACGTATCCAAGTTATAGCATTAAAGAATAACCTCTAGTATCTGGGTTGGTAGTTATTTTTCTTACTAAACCCTTACAGTTAGTCAGTAATTTTCTTTCGGATGAAAAAAATCAATTCCCTACCTTCATTTTTGGAAACATTTTTCCGAATACAATTAAAAACAAAAGGCACTGCAAACAAATTGCTACGAATGTCTTGTGATTTGTCCGGTATCAATCCAGTCGCTTTTTTTAAATGAAAATATCTATCCAGTTTTCGGTGACGATTTCTTAAATTCACTGTGATAACATTTTCTTATGTGCATAGATAAAATATTTATCAATACATATAAGAAAATTGTAACAAAGTGAACTCTTATCTTAGCGATAATAGAAGCCTAAAAAACTTTTTTTGGAATTTTGGTCTGACTGCATGTTAGTTTGTAAAATCATATGTATAATCAATCAAATACACACACACACACACATATATATATATATATATATATATATATATATATATATAAATAAATATATATATGTATATATATATATATATATATATATATACATATACATATATTTATTTATACATATAAATATTTAAAAAATAATTCCGTTACAAAGCGTTTTTATTTTGTTTTGTTAGAGACGTTACGGCTCAATGCTCAGAATTGAGTCCTCATAAAGCCAAAATATTTTTTCTATCATTTCATTAACTGATTTCTCGATAAGAATTTTCCTGTTATTAGTAAACTTCATTTTTCATTTTTAGCAAAGATAGCTTATCTTTGCTAACAGCCCACCTGAAGATGTTGTAATACAACGAAACCTAGGTCGTGGTAAAGAACTTAAAGAAAGTAGAAATAATACTACATCACTTAGTTTCATTTAATTGTGAATAATGAATTTCCACAAAATTAACGCCAAATATATTCAATATTATTTTAAACAGTGTAAAATTGTGTCATATCAAATTGTTCGATATTAAATATAACCACAAAAAATTCAATAAACGGAATACAGTTGGAATGCTTGGAGTAACTTATTTACTTAATCGTAGTGTAATGTTTGTAAAATTAACATTAATATTTTTAATATAAATAATGTGGTTACATTAACTATTAGTATTTTGGGTTACAAAATAGAGTTAAAATTCTTCTAACCTACATACGTTGGTTTACACAGTAGCTATTTCTGCTCCAAGTACATGAAGGGTAGTTGTTAAAAACCAAGTAAATAACCTTTATTATATTTTTATAATACCTATAATAACCTTTATTATATTTATAACCTTTATTATTATTTATATTTTTTAAAATTTCTCTTAAAGTGTTATTGAGAGCAAAAAAATAATTACTTGTTTCAATCCCTCAAACCAAAATTTATAAAAATGTCCATTACCGCAATTTTAAAATTTTGGTATTTATCAAATCATCATAATGTTAACTGTGTGTTACACCAAATGTTCATCATCGTCGAAACAAAATCTACACTAAGGTACAGAATATTAATCATACGAGTTCTTTTAAAATTTGATGGGTTTTATTTTATTTTTTTACGTTAGTGTGGATGACTCGAATACGGCTTGTTATATAAAAATGAAAGTTTCATAATTACGTGGCTTATAGCGTCCAGATGGACGTAGTGTTTTAATATATATATATATATATATATATATATATATATATATATATATATATATATATATATATATATATATATATGTATATATATATATATTTGCAATATGTGGACAATGAGCAATAAAGATTCAAGTGATGTGAGTTTAAGCTTACCAAGTGCATTTTTGAATTTCATATTATTACCGCCACACGGAAACAGCACGTGAATTAATCCATAATAAAAATGTCAGTTTCAAATTAAAATATACCTTTAATATGAGTATTTTTATTTTACGAAATAAAACGTACATTTCTGCATCTGATATAAAACTATAAATAAATGATTTAACTGTTAAGAATACCAGTAATTAATTATTACTAAATAAATTTTATCCAAAAAAATACTTCGAATAAAGTGCAATTGTGGTCCTTTTTTTCGCAGGTAGATCGAAAATAGACACCTGGTAAAAAAAATTATCACATTGGCGGTCATCAGTTTAAACCTGAATGAATGATTACAATAAATAATTAACAAAATTCAAATTCCGTGCACCAGTTATTACACCAGTCATTTACATTTCCTCATGCACACGAATAATTTATACGGAAACGAAAAATATATTAACGAAACGAATATTATTTTTTAATACGAAATGTTGACTTCTTTATACGTTTTGCGGTTACCTCGTAAAACACATGGTTCATAATTTAATATTCTTTGGGTGGTTTTCAACTCCTGACAAGTGGCTGAAAGTGGGCTTTGCGTTGCATAATAAGTAACCTCATGAGTACCAGCTTATGAATTAAAATAATATTTTTAAATGCCACGTAAAAGAGTAGCTTCGTACTAGAAACGCAAGTTAACATCGTACTCAAATGAGCACTCGCTTATTACATAAGTATGTGCTCCGTTGGAATATCAACATGTTACCTAAGAAAAAATATTTGTATTTCGTTTAAAGTCTTTATATATGCTGAAGGAGAAAATGGAAATTTCAAAGCGTAATGAAGTTTTTCTCGAAGAAATCATGGAATCCAGAATCTTTTTTTATCAAATGACCGTTCTATTTTTCCGATTCCTCTTTTTCGTCTGACGAAAGGAACGTTTTGATCCACAAAATCATATCACTTTCAAGGACCAAAATGTTCCTTTCATCAGAGTAAAAAAAGTTAGGGTACGAATTTCTTTTTTATTATTGCGACGGAATGTCGCGTAAAACTTTATTTTTTATCCTGGAGTAAAATTTAAAATAAACATTCCGTAATTCTACAATTTAAATTGGTATTGAAACAATTACATGATGGAAAGATCCTCTGAAATATTTAAACTTATTCCCATTTGCGGTATAACTTTTTACATAATGTAATCTTAAGAAAAGCTGGCTATGATTTTAAGAGGAGTAAAATAATCGTTATTGAAATGTTTATAATTTACAAAGTTTTTCATTTTCCACGTTCCTTCGTGATGTCATGAATTATATCTAATTACGTCATTTCGTGATAATATTAATTTCATTTATTCACGTCACGTCGTGGTGTCAAGAATTCTATTTATTTACTTTTATTTAAATGCTTAAAACATCATTTGACATCTGACATAAAATCGTAGCTTTACTATTATTATGCAAATGATCTGACCATATTTATTATTTTGTTAAGCTTTTTAAATGTGCATAGGTACTAAATAAATATACTCGAGCCGTTACATAAAATGCGGAATATATATTGACATCTCTATATTTATTAATTTTTGGTCTTTTGAAGTTTTTTTTAATATTCTTAGAAGATGTGTTAGTACATAAACAACTTGATACCTCCGATATACGGTATATCATAGCTGAGATTTAAAAAATAGTGATAAATGTACCGAGACCATTTTTTAGACAGGATTCGATGTTGTAGTGTAACGATTTGGATTTATTTCTTATGTAACATGGAATTAACTTTATACTGATTAAATTATATTCGATGAAATTTTATCTTAAAGTCCAGTTATGAAAAAATAATATAATTCAGTCTAAGCGTATATTATTCAAACTACTGAATACAAAATATCTTAGATAAGTTTCCTGTTTGTCTAGGAAATGAAAAAATACAATAATAAAGAAATTTTCTTAATCGAATTTAAATTTTCTCATGACAGGTAATTTGTGATTTAAAATATCAATAATATCTTTAAATTCCAAAGAAACTTCTAGAATTTTCTAAGATATGAAAAACATAATTAAATTTTAACAGTTACATATGTAGTAGCATATTTCATCCGCAGCTTAGTGCCAGATCTTTTTTGTGGTATTTAAGCAGATCTTCTTTTTTGTCTCATGAACATGCGCAAAATAATCTGTATAAGATAACTATTTAGTTTAAAAACCATTAAAGCATAATATATTTCCTCACCAATAGTGAAAGTTTTTTACATAAGGATCCGTAAATTTTTAAATAAACATTTAGTGTTACTTACTGACTATTGAATATATTTGGCGTTAATTTTATAGAAATTCATTATTCACAATTAAATGAAACTACGTCATGTATTATTATTGCTACTTTATTTAAATTCTTTACCGCGGCCTGGGTTTTGTTGTATTACACACTTATGGAATTTCTTTTAGTTCGCATGATGTTTCCTGGTCCTATAATTTTTTTTTACTTTTATGCCATTTGTCAGGGTGAGGGAAATGCCAGCTCCTCCGTCTAAAATTATCTCATCTGAGTATACATCAGTATGTTTGAACTAGGTCCCACCCCAACCAGTTTTCGGTAGTTTTAATTGCTTTATCTTTAAAAATGTCCTCAGATTCCTTTTTCGAGCAGTGTTCCAACAGGTTTAAATTGATGACAGTGTTTAGGGGAAGGCAGGATGATAAGACGGGTTCCTGAAACAAGGTGTGTTTATATTCCAATTGAAAAGTTTCTCGGATTTCCTTGTCATGCTTCATGGTAGATGACCTTTTGTGACTTGATCTGAAATTCCAGTTAATTATAGTTCTACGAGAAATATGGTTGACAGTTTGGTTGTCAGCCTTGTTAATGAATTTAACTGTTTGATACTTTCTTCTTTTATGAAGTGTCTGTAAACCACTCTCTTGCTCTACCTTGGTGTTGTTTGTGGAAGAGACAACTCCAACGATTAACTTGGCTGCCCTGACCTGGATCTTGTCAAGTTTCCCTAGTGTAGATGCAGAGGCATATGCCCAGGTTGGCGCTGTATATTCCAGATTAGGTCTAACAAGTTAAATGTAAGTTGTTCTGAAAGTTTTGGGGATTGCTCCCCAGTTAGTACCACATAGACTTCTCAAGATGTTTAATTTGTTTACTGCTTTATGCGAGAGATTTTCAATATGTTTGATGGAATGAAGTTCTGCATCTAGGTCACACTCAAATATTTTGGACTTTTTACTTAAGTTATGGGCACACCGTCAATGGTAACTACTGGGTTATATTGTTTTCCATGGCTTCGATCTGTTATAAAAATCGCGTAGTTAGTTTCATGTGGGTTAATTTGTGGCTTCGATTCCCTTGACCAATTTACAATTCCGATCAATGATTTGTTGAGAGATCTTTCTGACTTTTTTATGTCATTACTAGTATGCTAAATTGCTATGGCGTCCGCATAGCATGCGACATTTGTGTCACTGTCTATGTGTTGATGGACATTATTAATATTGAATACATTTGGCGTTAATTTTGTCGAAATTCATTATTCACAATTAAATGAGACTAAGTGATGTAGTATTATTTCTACTTTCTTTAGGTTCTTCTCCACGACCTAGGTTTCGTTGTATTACATCTTCAGGTGGGCTGTTAGCAAAGAACTTAAAGAAAGTAGAAATTATACTACATCACTTAGTTTCATTTAATTGTGGACATTGTTAACGTATCGCAGGAAAAGTAGGGGACTGAGTAATGAGCCCTATAGTACTCCTCCCCACGTTTTTCTGTCCCTTGAGTTAGCTCCATTACGCCTTACTCTAATTTTTCTTTCCCTAAGGAAATTTGCGATCCAAATAAGGACATTATCTTATATGCCGTGTTTATATGCTATTTCGATCAATTGATTCCTCCATACCGTATTAAAAGCAGATGTCATATCAAGGAATACAGCCATTATCTTTTCTGGAGGGCTTTTTTGTAGATCGTCTATAAAAGTTTGACAAAGATAGAAAAGTTTTTCCTCCTTGGCGTGTTGTTTTATGTACGCTGATAGAAATTAAGCATAGCTGTTTTAATGAGTTCGCCATGATCATGATGAATTATTTTTTTAGTAATTTTACAGACAATGCTAGTGAGTGCAAAGGATCTTTAGTTTTTACTCTCAGTTGGCGATTTTCCTGGTTTAAGTATTTGGATTATAATCAGCATTTTCCATACTTTTGGATGTTTTCCTCTTTTCCAAGTCATATTTATTATTTCCAATAAGCATTCCGTGGCTATTTCTCCAAGGTGTTTAATCATCTCACCAAATATAAAATTGCCTCCTGGTGATTTATTTACTTCTAACCTCTTAATTGCTGCCTTCAGTTCTTGACATGTTATATTCTTGGTGTAGACATCATAATTCCTGTATTGTCTGGCTCCCATCAGGAGTTTTCAAATGGTTCCATTAATTTTTTTTGTCTTCTTTGCAAAACAAAAGTTTACTTGTATTTGAATAGTGTAATGCTAGCAAATTTTCTGCCGTTTTGTTTGAGTCTGTATCAGAACCAAAAGAGTTAATAATGTTGGAGCTCTGAGCTTGTATACCAGGGGAGTATTTCTTTAAGACTCCGATGGTTTTCCAGTATTTGCCATCTTTCCTTGGGTCTAAGTTGTTACAAAATTTTGCCCATTCTAAACTTTTATTTCTTGCTATTTCTTCCTCCATCTTTTTAGTAACCTCAACAAGCTTATCATTCAAGTTGTCCGTTTCCTTGATCAGGAAATTAATATCGTGATCTTTCCAGTATGGTCTTCCTTTTACCTCTAGAAACTAACTTCTTGGCAGCCGTTGTGATGTTTCTCGCAAGGTTTAAAGTTTTTTCTTCAAGGGAGTCGGTTCGAGGCTCATTAGAACATAATTTGTCCACTAACCGTGTGAAACCTTTTCAATCTGCTTTTCTGAATTTCCATGATCTTTTATTCTGGCTTTCTTCCTCCAATTTGAGTTCTAAGGTGGCAATAATAGGTCGATGATCACTCATGGCATTGTTTAGAATTTTCCAGCTACAAAGATTCGATATAGGATAACTGGCTGCCGATGGATCAATGGCACATTCTCTGATAAGTAGTTATTTTGTTTGTTGTTTATGTCAATTAGGTCTAGATGATTCGAATATCTTCTACCTGTTGTCCTTCATCCAAAACTGGTGATCCTTTTAATAACATCTCAACGGAAGCTTTCATCATGGTTGGTGATTTTAATTTAATTGCATTTAATTGTTACATATTGATACAAATTTTTTAATTAAAAATAAAATTGTTTGCACTCACTTCGTAATACTAAGATCCTGGTAATATACCCTATTTTTACTCTACTATACAAATGACACACGTAAAATTAAAAAGGGTCTTAAGCAAACAAGCTATTAAGAAATAAATAAACGAAGCTTCCGAATTTGGAATTTCTACCGTATTTTAAGTTAGGATTTTAATATAAATAAACAAATTAAAAAAATTTAAAATTTATTGGATAAAATTGAAGCGACTTCAAATGACCACCGAATAATAATCGCATTAAAAAGTATAAAGTAATATAAATACTTGGTTTTGAACATAAATAATTTCGTTTTTGAAAATAAATAAAAAATTATAATTCAAAAAAATTAAAATTCTGGTAGCGCTAAAGACTTTTGGAATCGGGACCAAATCGACGCTTCTCACCTCTTTTATGTACATGCACACCTACACATACATATCAGTGCTACATATCACTTAGTACCAATTTTAGAAATCTATAGCAGTGGTAGTATTTTTCATACTAAATTATATTCCAAAATGATATTGTGCTGCAAAAGTTTCAGTAAGTATTCCTATTCTTATTACTTTATATTTTCAATTACTCGTATGACCAATAACGTCAGGAACTTACCATAAATTCAAGAAAAGTAATATCTCATTTACTTAAGTCGGAAAAAATTTTAAGGCATTTAATAAACATATATATTTATCCCTATATACATACAACATACACGAATAAATACATACAAAGTTACGGTCCTATAAATGATATTATCTGTATTGGCTTTACCGTAGTAAATGTTTCAGGCTTTACATGCTACATGTCTTCGTATGTTAATTTGTACACTTGCCTACTTAAGTCGTATCAAAATTGTAGAGTTACTATTAGATAATCTTGAAACCTATATCATCTATATCATCCTTAGATAATCTTGAGACCTAAGTCCAAAAACCATCATGGCACCAGTTGTGTTAATTGTTGAGAAATTTTTGAAAAAATGTATTATCTTTGCTGAAAGGTATGAGGTAACATTCTCGTTCACAAAATAAATAGGGTCGAATTGAGAGCCGTCCTTTTTCGTAGTTGTTTAAAAATTAGTTTAAATTTGAGCCGTAACATTTGTTAGTTTCAAGTAATTATCTCCCAAAATAAATATTGTTAAGAAACATATTTTTCTCTAATGGTTATAGTCAGAAAAATATAAAATTATTAATAATAAAAAATGAGACAGAAGTCAAATTTTGCACGTTCGATGTCAGTTACCATGTATTAAAAACTCTATCTTAATTAGTGTAAAAATAAAAATTAAGAACACGGAAATGTCCTAAAGTTATTTGATGTATTTATTTCATTTGAAAGCAAATCTTAAGCGATGAACAAATTCAATACAATATATATGGATATTTCGAATACTTCACTTTTAAGACCTGGAAAAAATTTCGTTTGTATTCGTGTCACTGTAAGTGAACGAGCTAGCCATATGCCACAAATAGTTCGGAAAATGGCTGAAGAGTGCAACATAAAACAATCGCCGATAAAATGAAAAAAAGTTGCAGAGGCGTTCGAATTGACAAGATTAATGTGTACTTGCCAGGAAAATGTCAATTGCATTGAGTGGGTTTCCCTGTCTCCCTTTTATTTTCGAACCAGCTTAAAACAAAGTTATCTTCGACTTTTCGTTTACAATTTTTTCAATTTTCTCTTTTACTTTTTTAGAGTATATGTAGATACATATGACTTTTGACTCATTTTGATCACAGAAATCAATATTTTTTTTTTTTTTTGCATTTAAATTTTTCGATAGGAAATATATAGAAACTCATTTCGTAAATTTTTAAAGAACTTCACATTTTCTTCAATATATTTCTCTGTTGGATTTGATATTTGTATTCAAGTACTTTTTAATTTATGAAAAATCATATAGCAGTTAAGTTTTAAATGTTGAAAATCTTTGTCTATCATTATATTTGCTGTCCCTGAAATTATATTATTTTTTAATTAAACACGGCTTTTTGCAAGAATAAGATGAATGTTTCGTAATAATTTTGAAATTTTTTAGTTAAAACTATTTACAACTACTAAAGCATAGGATGAAGAATATTCTGTTAATTTCAGTGAGGTGTTTTTGGATTTAATATCTAATATCACATATTGATATTGGTGGATAAATTTTTGTGACATCTCATGTGAAATATGGGACGGATTTTCATCACTTAGATTACGTATAGATATCCTCCAGCATTAATCTGTCATCTGCAGGTTCATATCAATTAACGCATTCTGACGAGATGAGTAGAGCCTGGATGTTTTTTCTGCTCCACTGATTGATTCAGAAGTGCTATTCTGGAGTTACTTGAGGAGTAAGAGCGTCTAGTTTCTTTATTAGTAGTATTATCCTTTTGTCTTCATAAGTGTATCTTTGGTATATGAATATGTTGAAAACTTGGGTAAATATGTATGGTTAATAAGATGTTTTTAAGAATAAATAAATATATTGTACAGATAACGAGCATTAAAATTATTGACATACTCGTTGATCCTAGCGATATGGGGATTGATTATTTTGTAGCAAATTGAACTTTTATTCAGTAAATCATTTCTTTCAATTCATTAATCATCTTTGAACTTCCAAACTTTTTTCTTTCTTTAATATTTCGGTTATAATTTTTATAAAATTTTGTTATAAAAATTAGTGTTTTTTATTAACCTAGTTATGTATCTCATATATATATATGTATATAAACCGCGTTGCCTTATGTGTGAGACATATATTTCATGTTAATATTAAAGTAATGGTCACAAATATCCATTACTTTTTAGTTATTGATATTTTTGTCAAATAATTTCATTAATTATTTATAAAACTATAGACATGAAAGCACTTAAAAATATATATTTATTTTTAGTCTAATTTAATGCAATTTTTAAGCAGTTACGGAGTTTGAATCTAGCTAGCTGTAATTATAAAAATGATTTAATTTTTCGACGTCGCTAGCTCGTACATTTATAAGCGCTCCCTGATTTTCCAATACAAATGTATTAATTACTTAAATTAATTATAGAACATTACAATTTTGTAATTACTCATCATATAGTAAGCAGTCCTTTCAATAAATTATTTTCTTGGAGACCGAATTTATACCGATACATATTAATAACCCTTACAATATGTAAAATGAGAAAAAAAATTGTTCATACTTTTTTGCCCTCTTTGAAATTTTCTAACAGTTTTATCCATTGAGACATATGCGTTAACCTATTTTATTATTAAGCCAAATTTCTAACTTCTAATTTGAAAAGTTTCTACGTCAAATGGACATATTAGACATTTCCAACGATAAAAAGGCTGGAGAAAAAGTTGTAAAATATTAATGCTGTATATTGTGTATATAAGAGAAACATCTGGTTTCAATGGGGTTAAATTCAGGTGAAAAGATATGAGAAGTTATATAACAGATTTATTTTCGGTTCACAGACCGCGTCTGCACGTCAGCGCATGGAGCAACGACGAAAAAACTGTCGCCAAATCAATGTGAACAAGACTAGCGACCGATGGGCTTGGTTGGAGGACAACCAATGAAGTAATTACTCAAAAGTAGTACTTGAATATCATGAACATAAAATAATCTAATTCATGTCTAATTTAAGGAATATTAATTATTACATCTAGTTTTAAAATTTATTGAACGTATTTAAATTTACATATATATATATATATATATATATATATATATATATATATATATATATATATATATATATATATGTATATATATATATATGTGTATATTTATTTATTTATTTATTCTAATAATAGTATGTTAAATAATTAAGGAACGTGAAATTCAACAAAAGCAAACCTGCATATTTTTTAGTTCAAATTTTGTGACAATAGAAGTCTTATTATTACTTAAAAACTTTGAAGTCTTATTACCTTAAACGATTCTTATAATTTTTTGTGAATATCTTTATCATCTCCACATCCACATATCTTTATCATCTGAACATCTCCTGAACTCTTTCGGCATATAATACGAAAACACATAGGTACCGAACGTTATAACTTCACTTTTAATTAATATGCTTCATAATATTTGTAAGGAAGAAATCAAGAGATTTCATGTTCATCAAAAATATCAATATGAAAATTTGTAAGATAAACATCATATAATGCATTCTTTTATAATTTAATGTATTAAATGCTTTTGTTAATATTGTTGAGGAAACTTTTTAAATATCTCTAGTAATGTCGTACAAAAAACCGCAAATAATTGTTTTTGAATCTTTATAAATTACTTATTCAATTGAAATTCCCATGTAATACAAGAAAAAAATATATTTTTCACCTACTCTAAAAAAATCTAAATTAATATTATTTTTATTATTAACTATTGAGAAATATGTGAATTAGAATGCTTTTCTATATTCCAATTTTAAATTTTCATATCAAACAATTTCTGAAATAAATGGTCAGTACCTCTGACGGTTTTTTTTTCACCTTGATATACAAAAAGAAATAACTCCAAAAGGTAATTTACTAAAAGACGAGATACGTTTTACCTGTGGGGTATAATTAATCATATCTTCATGAGTTGCGAAGAGAAATAACAAATCGAAATCCACAGGTGAAAAAAGACTCCCTGCTTTTCTGCATTATTATTACTTTATAATTTTCAGACTGATCGACCTGTGCAAACATAGCTTTGTTTTTTTAAATATATTGAAAAGAAACATTCCGAACATTTATGAAATGTTTCCTTCCTTGGAGACGAATGAACCAAATGAAAATTGCTTCACAATTTCAGTATAACGAATAAATTATCAGGAAAATGAAGGCCAGCAATGTTATTTTATATTTATACTTTGCTTACAGTGAGTATTATATTATGAATAATAGCCGAATGAAAACGTTCTTCAAAAAGTAGCAATATTTATCATTAAATAGTGAAAATATCGACTTAATCTTAAATAGTAGAAACAAAAGTAACACCGATATTTCACAAACTGACGAAAACTGCAAGAAAACGTGATTTTCACTGCTAACGGATAATGGCGTCGGTTCTCACGAGTGAATGGACACATTTTCAACGCAACTCCAACAACTGGTTGAAATTACTCGGAAAAAGCTTTTTTCTATTTGGTAAATGGCCGATTTGGTCCATTCACGTTCCCGTTATACTTACACGTAGCAAACATGACCCGTACTATGAACAATATTTTAACTGGAAATTGAATAACGAAAGAGGGTAAATTTATGTTAGCCATTTATAAAACGGATCTTAGTTATTTTGTTGTTTTATTCATAAAGTTGATTTAAAAAATTTTACTCATTAAGAGATATGAATGATATGAATCTCAAACCGACAGATATGAATCTTAAACCAATCTCCTTCAATATTCTGTTAAAACTTGAATTATCCTAAATCATACCGATATACTATTAAATAAATATAAAAATCAAACTTGACCATTTCACAATTTTCGGACCATTCCTAGTGGTTGAGATAAGATATTTAAAATGTAATATTTCATTATATGTAACATTGTGTCCACAAAAATACTAAGTATATTGGCAAAATATTTAGAGACTTGGATGAATTTTGAAGAAACTGTTTGATTCAAGGGATTTGGCTATGTTGCATAGCTAATTTTTATTTACAGTAGCGATATGAATGTAAAATTTAACCAATCTGAATTATTTTTTATTTATTATAAGTGACAATTATATACAATATATTCCTTTTCGCCCTTTTTTATAATTTTATTTTAGTTATTTACTTTACTTGCATCAATACGTTATAGTTTCTCGGTTTCTAACGATAAAGGAAACAACCATTAAATAAAAAATATTTCGAAAAAGATGGCAAGAATTACGCTTAATGCAAATATATTGGAATGAGTGTGTAGCCCGCTCGCTACTAAGTAGTCATGCCATGTCTGTTCAAACATCACGTCACGGAATTGTGTAAATGCACACTTCAAGCGAGTACCACCTGGCGACTTTCCACACTTTGCATTATTTCATGGTGCAGTTACTACTTCCCTCTTCTCAATCTTTATTGGCTTTATAGTAATAACGTGCCATTTTACTGTATAAAAACTTGTCAAAATGACAGCGGAACTAAAAACGTATCCAATTCATAAGTGAGCATTATTTTAGGAGATTTTATTTTGTTTTTTACAATTCAATCATGTCATGTAAAACATAGTCGAAATGGTGACGTTACCGTATATAGTGATGTAACTGAGTCGATAGTTTAAAATGTATACACGATAAATGTAATAAAATTATAAAATTATATTTCTCACACAATTTTTTTACCTGTGGATTACTAATGAAATTTTATTGACTTCTTATAACAATATTATTATTTAGATTTCCTGCTCAACCGAAGTATGAAGAGCAATGTATGCGATTCGCTTGTAGATATTACTGGGTTTCCCACAAATATAATATATTTGTTTGATACACTTTGATGACGATATTGCTCTACCAGAAAAAAAACACGACTTCCAGTGCATGGAATAATCCATTTTATCGATAAAATAATTAATTCTTTTCAACTTTACTATTTGCTAGTACTATATAAAAGTTATAAAAGTGTCAGTATCTATGCATTGGGTTTTTATACACATTCATGAGTTAAGGCCAAATCAATCAACAATAATATTGATTGATCTCGCCTTTATATAAATAAGTTGAAAGTAGGTAGGCTGTATATTTTGCTTAGTGTTCATCCACTCAAGTGACACACTGCTTCTTATACTTATGGTCCATCTAGTTAGAGCATGTTGCGCTCTTTTTCCAATACCTTTGGTGTAATGTATCTTGAACAGATTCTCATTCACCAGAAATATATAGCATTCCGATATGTTTGCGAGGAGACAGTTTACGAGATTTATACTACGCCACAATGGAGTACGCATGATATAAGTCGGCTCGGGACGAAGGTAAAGTGAACCATTTATTCTCACAAGCTTTTACTTATTTATTTGGTGCAAAGAAATATATCTAATAAAACAGAATGGGGCAGAACTTCTTCCATGCAATACTTTGTAAATAAATATGAATGACATTAAATTTCTTGGAAATTCGAGTGATGGGAAATGTACCACTACTAGAATAAAATGATTTTCTAATTCTAATGCTCTTTGGAATAAATAAACACCTAATGTAATTATTGCTACATTAGGTGTTTATTTATTCCAAACGAGCATTTCATATTTAACTTAATTGTTTCTATAAAAAAATTGTTTACAAATTTACTAAAAGTGCAAAAGTAGTAAATATGATGTTGGAAATATCTGCGTTTAATTATTTTAATCAAGTACCTTCAGCTACATCCGACAACAGAATGTTTCGTACTTATTCAAGACCTACGTACATATTTTAATAAATATGTGTTTTTTGACTTTATTTTATGTTGTAGGTATTAGTTTTTTGGCTTCTTTAACCAAAGAAGGAACCCTTTTATTTTCTCCGATTAAAAGCCTACCTGTCTGTTCGTTCGTCTGTATGGCTCAGCTCAATTACTATCTTATTTCTGCACCTACTGAGCCGAAACTTGGTATTGGAGAACTTGCAGGATGATACTGATCCCGAAATCAGAAATAAAACAGACTAGAAAAAAATATTTTGGTCTCCATACATGAAATGAAAAGGAGAAGAACAGAAACTTTATCCTATCACATCTATTAAATGAACTATCTATTATCTTTTCGAGATATTTGAAGACAGGTTGTAACCTACGTTGCAACTCGTCAACAATATTTCTTCATTTATTTTTAAAGTACGGTTGTGAAAACTTTTCATAGCTTTATTGATTGAGTTATGAAAACATATAAAATAATTTACGGTGAGGAGTATCGAATGGTACAATTAAAAGAAAAATGTTAGTAGTTAGTCTCCACGTAATGAATGGAATCTATTACCAAAATGTTTCATACTTCCAGCACTAGTAAAATCAATTCTGCGTCAATCAGAACATATATCTGTATTAGTATAGATGATTTCTTAAAAGCGAATCAATGAAATGTCAATGGAAAAACAGTAATGAGCCAATTCTTCAATAAATCCGTTCTTTGCAATATCGAATTAAATGTAATTAAATAACAAAAGGTCCAAATGTTTTTCGTTCGATACATAGCACAATTTTATTGATAATATCGAACTATTTCCTCCCTAAATGCAAGAATCAAAACTTCTTCAAATATATGGATAAAATCATCCAATTCGAAGCTTCCTGAATAAATGTATCGTTTTAAAAAAAATTGTCATCAATTTTCAATATCATATATGTAATTCCTAAAAAATAAGTAATAGTACAAATTGGTCAAGTAATTTGAACTATAATTTAAAGTACTGTCGAGATTCAATACGATTTCATTTAGATAAGTTGGGAAATTCTATATTTGCTGAAAGTTTTTCTACATATTTTCTATATATTACCAAACAATCTTCTACATATTTTTGAAACAAAAAATATTTTTTATAGGTGCTTCCCCAGTAGTACATCGGTTGGTGACATGAATTTTTATGAGTGTTATGTTGATTTCATAATACAAATATGATTTACATTCAGTAAAATTTTTCAGCTTTCATTCCCAATTTTTAAATTTATATTGATATCGAATAATTTAAAATTTGTATTGTTACATTTCATTGAATGATTAAAAACAAATAATTTTTGACAACACTTAAGTTAATTTTTGTCAACATTTAAGTGAATTGCGAAAATGCGTTAATTATTAGTTGATAGGAAAAAATCTTTGCATCGCAAGTATGGTACGACAAAAACACATTATGTTTATAATTATTTTAACTGACTAATTTTATTTAGAAAATATTTTTTTAAGGTTTATAGAAACATATGTCCGTGCGGTTGTGCGTGTTACATGGGAAGTGCAATGCAATGCTTATATGTAAATAGATTTAAATAAAAGTTTTAGATCTGTACGTTTTTTTTCATCGACTTCGGTAGGTAAACAATGATGCTATGGCAAAATATATACATAATATTTCCAGCTGACGTCATAACCTGAGCACACTCATATCTCGTGAGATACATCATAAATAAAAATATATACTGACAATCACTAATTTATTTTAAATGTGTAAAGGTATAACTTTCTTGTAATTAAATTACTTTTTACCCATTGTTTATTTTATCACATAAAACAATAGTTCTTAATATAATGAAATATATATATATATATATATATATATATATATATATATATATATATATATATATATACATATATCATACATATATACACATTTCGAATTATT
Organism: Druceiella hillmani; assembly: GCA_039881145.1. Classification (NCBI taxonomy): domain Eukaryota; kingdom Metazoa; phylum Arthropoda; class Insecta; order Lepidoptera; family Hepialidae; genus Druceiella; species Druceiella hillmani. Next base: position 15,861,655 of record JAYKKI010000045.1, read on the forward strand.
ACAGTTTATTGACAGCGTAATGAAAAAGAAATATCTAACGTTCATCATGTAATAATAAAATTAATTTGAATATGTGGTCGAATTACCCTTTACTTTAATAAAGAAACAGATCACTAGAATACAACAGAACACAAATAGAAACGGAGTACTAGAACTTTTCAAATTTCAAGTTTCGTTATATCATTTCATATAATCAAAAGAGCAAGTTACTTCCCCTTCCTCTTTTTAAAAAACCGTTAAAATCTCAATTAAACTCTAAATTATAAAAACACGGTTACTGGAACTTTACTTGAAAACTACAGTAATGTTAAATACAGTAATGTAAATTCGTACTTAAGAATATTTTAAACGTTTTTAAGCTTGTGTAATATATAATAGCCTGCACATACAAAAGTGAAAATTATATTAGAGTGGCACCTTGTAAGCCCGCCCTTTTAGACCGATTTCTGGAATTTTATGGAAGCTTCTAGAATATTTCTTAAGGGGTATATAATGAGTGCGTCGTTTGAACTTCTGTTCAGTTTGCAATTGAGTAATCGGTGAGTAAAGAATAAATAAAAAATGGAAATATTTTGATGTGTACTTAGAATATTCTTCCTTCGTGAATGTCGTTTAGGGTGAAAAACCAGCAAAGCATACAAAACGATGGGTGAAGGTATGCACTCTTACGACACAGCCAAGTACTTGTTCCAAAATTTCAAAGAAGGCAATTTTAACTTGTTCGATAAACCTTATACAAAGCGACCTCATATATTGATTTAGAATAATTTAATTTAATTTTCTTATTGAAACAGATCCTAGATTAAGACCGCTTTGTTTGGCAGAGCTATTGATCTTAAAGTGCAATGGAAAAACAACTTCATGCTTTTAGCAAGAAGTGGAAATATCCCACTTGGCTATCACATGAGCTAACACCATTTCAACATTACAGGAGACCTAATTTGTGCTTGGGGCTGCTGAGTTCCTATGGTACCAATGAGAGGTAGAACTATCTGATTACAGGAGATGAAAAGTGGGTGGCTTTTGTTAATTTTAACATAAACGCCACTAGCTATGAGCTGAGGAAAAGGTGTGCCTGGACCAAAATGGAGTTATTTATTTAGTTATTCATTGGGAACTCTTTCAGTTTAACAGTAGAATCACATCTAAGATTTATTGTAAACAATTGAGCAAAGTCGCTGCTAAACTTCCTTCAAATCAGAGCAAATTTTGTTTCTTCCATGACAATGTTCAATCCAATTAGCAAACGTGACGCATGAAAAACTACTTTCACTTGGGTGGAGTATGCTACTTCATCCACCGTACTCTCCAGATCTTTTGCCATCTAATTACCATATATTTTGTCCTCGGTCTAAAAATTTACGTGATAGAAAAATAAAAGACGAAAGCCATAACAAAATCAAACTTCACCGGTTTTTCAGTCAATGGCCCAAAGATTTCTACAAGGACGGAACTTCAGCTTGTGAGGAACGTTGGCGACAAGTGTTAAATACCAACGGTGCTTATATAATTAAAAAATTTGTGTACAAATATGGTTTGGATAAGCTTCCACCTAATATTATTATTTCTAAATAGTTTAATGGAAACACTAAACACGTTAAATAAATTAATAATAATGTAAATATGTTTATATATACCTAAATGTGTACGTAACCCTCGTAGTGCAAGCTCCAATGTTACTTGATAATTTTTTGTGAAAATTTTCCATTTTTAAAAACTTGTTGATTTATATGGATATGTATGCAATTGGATTGATATCCCGTAATTGTGGAGGATTTAAAAGTTATTTAGATGTATTATAATTCATAATTTGGAATTTAAAGCCGTGTATTTAATATCTCTTTTCTCCCAGAAAAATAAAGCTTTTTAATTATTTTTTGAACACTAGATTGCCAATTCTCTTTAAAAAATTAATAGAATTCATGTGCTGCATTTTTCTTTCGATGAAAGAAAAAATTCCCAACACTAAAAGTGCCCAAGAAGCACCGAAAAAAAACCGAATTTCCCAAATTGTTTGCTGCAGAAAGTAAATGTTTATTATAACCTGAACTTTGCAAATTTTGATCCATCTAAATATATTACATATTTCCATAAATTCGTTGGTCTATAGCAAATTTCAATGGAGCTATTTAAATTTGTTCAGAATTGTTAGAGACATTGCGAATGTCATATCAACAAAACTGGATGACGTGGTGAACCCACAGTATCACTAAATTCCTCCGAAATCTATAAATTCATGTTTTTCTTTATTAACCGTGTGTTCTTTAAATTTTTGGACGAGCAAAATCGATTAACATTGATAGGCAACTGTTTGCATTTTTATTTTTCACTTCCTTTCTTAGATAACACCTGTCAATTATATCTTGGGTGGTAGAATGCAGTTGATTAACTAAAACGTATATATCATGGTAATTATAAGTATAACATAGCAATAATATTTTATTCCTTCAATTAAAAAAGTACTTGGATACACGAATATATATGTCACATCTTAAAAATATATACATAACGAAGATACTAATATATTTTTCCTGTTTCAGTGGGTAATTTTTTATTTGTAAAATTAATGTACTTTAACGACTTCTGAGTTATTTTGTCACTTTAAAATTGTGTAACATTTGAGAAAACATATGCCGAACGCATCCGACTGGTGACGGACCCGGCCGAACGCTAACAATATGGCAGCCTAGAATGTCAGTTTATTCAAATGCTTATCTGTCAACGAAATAAGCCTGAAACTACCTTTGTATGTTCATTTAGTTTTGTGCACTGTCAATTTCGAGCAATATGACTGAGTGTGATAATAACTATTATTCAATAAGTTCGAGTAAATTTTTTTGAAGTATGTTACAAAAAATTAATAAATGTAGATAACTAATGCTTGCTATGAACTATTAACTAAGACTAATCGTTAAAAAAGTTTCACTTTATCGATGAATTTATGTGGGCGAGGCTCACACCTTTCACAATTTTATTGTTTGTAAGTAGAATATCATTTCTTTGATACATGCACTATTTTCTGTTATCGTTTCTGCTGAACACAATTTATCCTATGTATAAAATTTTAATAATATTTTTCAAAAATAAATGTTTGAATAATTTTTGCACTCACTGTGTACACTGTGTTAAAACCAACCGAACGCTGACAAGACTTTATCACTTTGTTTCAATTATATTCCAAGATATAAAAAGCAAGCGGAAAATGAAACAACAAAAATAAAAGTTTTTTTCCTGAAAATGTATATAGTTGAATGAAGAATTGACCAACTAGTAATTGAAATGGTTCATCGGACTAAATATAGATTTAAAAGCAAATTTCCTGAATATCCTTGTAATTAATATTGTAAACGAGCAAGTGCGCTAGCTGTAATGAGTAAACACGAAAACGATCAATTTTTTAAAAATCTAATAGTATACTCTTAAATATACCGTAATACAAATCTAAACCGCTCACGTCTTACATCACTCTATTACATCAACTTTTAAAACATCGAAATATTGGTATAACTAAAGTAGATTCAATTGAAGTTTAACTTTTTTTAAATTTCATCACTGCATAAATCTCCTAATATTTATATATGCTGGGAGGTATTTAAACTCACACACTAAAGTACTCGAATTCTAACTTAGTCCGGCTAACTACAGTTAGGAAATATTGAGATAATAATATTTTCTCTGCACATATGAGAAATGTGAAAGTGCGATACGGCAAAAAATCTGTTTGTTACGTAATTGATATTTCTCTTAAATAATAGTCATATTCAAATCACACTCAAAGAGTCAAATTACGTGTATATACGCTAGTAACTAACGACCGAGGAATGATAAGATGGACTTAAATTCGTTATCAGAGTATCCACGCCGCGAATAGAAATTCAATAACAGTAGGTCGATATTATAGCCTAGAATGGTACAGTGAAATGACACTGTTGACGCTTAGACAAAATATTGTTTTTACGGAAAGGTGGTAAACAGACTAAGAATTATCATTTGAAATAAATAGTCACAATAGTCGTAAAACATTTAATAATTTAAAATTTCATTAAACGGAAAAATTATTGTCAAAAAGTTTTCTCTCTTATTTCATTTAAATTTATAGTTGAAGGTTTGATGGGAATAAAAAATGTGGAAATGGTATTTTTGGTGTGGAAATGGTAACTTGACTTTTGAGGTGAATTTTAAAATATCTTCATAAATTTTTGTCCTCATACAACAAATTCTGTGTGTGTGTGTGTATGTGTGTGTGTGCGGATGTACTTGTGATATTTATGTATGATTCGGAAACCACATTCTTATTCAATTGGGATGAAAGTTGACACAAAAATATAGTACATTATAATCTATATTTTATAAAATTAACTAAATAGTTTCAAAGGGGCAATAAGGATAAACAAATTAACTAAAATATACTCCAAGAACTGAAGTATCCAAGTCATAAATTGTTAAAAAATATATTAAAAATACAAGGAAAATCATCATAAATTCCGTTTCAACCTATTCTACACTTATAATACTCAGGATTTATGGAAACAAAGTCGTTGAAGTTTGATAGGTTAGTATTTAAGAAGCAGCATATTTGATTCTGTATTTAATTGCGTTCATTAGAAATTTGCTAACCAAATAATTATTACTGAATTTTTCTAGTGGCGTGGAGGTAAACAAGCAGTTTAATTAGATGTGTAGAAAACGTCATTAAATTTAATTAATCCCTTATCTTTTTTATGCTTTAAGATGACGCTGAGTAATTTATGTAATATAAATGAATTGTAGTAAATATATTAATTAAGACGCTGTGATCATATTAATTTTTTATTGTTCATGTTTTTTTTCATATTAAAACGCTCATTTGAAAGCAGATTTTTGGATAACTTAAGTTCGTGTAAGATTTGCATTAGATGGATTTCGTTCACACTATATATTACATATATATTTATTTAACTATATGTATTGACGTTATAATACAATTTTTTGTCATATAAGATATTACCTAGTCCTTTCACAAATATAAAATGATGTATGGCTCTAAACTACTTTATTATGTATTAGGCTTTAAAGAGAAAATATTTAATTTTTATAAAACTTAGATCCTGGTCTCATTTTATATTTCACACTTCTACAGGTATCAAGCGTTAAAACTGTAAGTCCGAATGAACTATCAATTATTCATTACCAGGATTTTGCTCTGTCGCTCAGAAATCTCACAAAATAGATTTGTTACTAACACAATCGGGCCCCAACTTCACTTTATTGCGAGTCAAAAGCAATTTTCAAGATTCCCTCGTTAAACTTGTCGCCTCGAGTAAACCACAGTATTTATCGTATTTTGGCGAAATATACTTCGAAATGTGTTTAATATTTTCTGTCTTTTAAAAAAAAGGAAAAATAAATTTACCATAACCTTTTACTTCACTTGATTAAGAAAATGTGTACTATCCTGCTTAAAAAAATTATCGGAAAAGTTGTTAAAGCTATTACGCATTTTAGAAGCAAACAGCGTTAGTTCGTTTTTGAGGTACGAAAGTTATCCACATATATGTTATTTGAAAATTGTAATTTCATTTTAAAATGCAATTAAGCAATCTAATTGAGTTTTGGAGATTTTACGACAAACATAAAATGAAAGAGCAAACTGATTTTTCAATATATTTTAATACTGAATATATTTGGCGTTAATTTTGTAGAAATTTACTATTCACAATTAAATGAAACTTCGAGAGGTAGTATTATTTCTACTTTATTTAAATTCTTTACCACGACCTAGGTTGCTAATTGCTTACCTGAATATGTTGTAATACAATGAAACCTAGGTCGTGGTAATAAACTTAAGGAAAATAGAAATATTACTACGCCACGTAGTTTCATATTATTTCATTAATGTTGTTCTTCCTGGAAGGGGAAAACTTGCAAATTCAAAACATTATACTTTATTTAATAATTTTACGCTTGCGCAATTTGGCTTAATATTTAGGGTAACAATGTTCTATAAGAACGTCAATGTCATGGATGTTTTACCAAATGTTGTGTTGGTGATTTTGATCTTACGAAACTTATCGGTCAGGGTTAAATGAGGCAAGATGAGAGACAATAAAATGAGGGCATTAATTAAGTTAAACACATTTATATAATAAGGAAGCTTACACATAAATACCTGAAAAGATGAAATAAGTAAGCAAGCTCGAAATGTGATTTTCCGTGAACTAACCGAAATTTATTTGACGTTGCCTATAAACATCTACAATACTTTTAAGGCAACTAATAACTGGTAATGAGAAATAATTTTTTATAAAAATGCGGTGCACAAACTGTGTTCTTTCAGACGTAATAGTTTACCTCAAACAATATCCAAAGAACACATTCAATTGCCATCTTAATTGCTTATAATTGTACCGTTAGACTTCCACTTTGGTGCTCCTCATTTTTTCCAGCGTGTTATGAGATTCAGTTTTAATACGAATAAAAATTAGTAACTTGGTCAGTTTTTTTGCGGATAAACAGAGACACTTCTATGAACATAGAATAATGAAGCTCACTGAAAGATGGTCAAAGCTTATGAAAAAAAACGTGCAATATACTATTGGTTAATTTTATTCTTTACGTATATGCATGTCAGAAAAAACAGAAAAAATACTTCAGTACTTTTCCCGAAAAGGATTATTCCTTTTTGTTTTGAAATACCTTTAAAATCTTGAACAAAAAAATATATGATAATTAAATAAAACTACGTGATGTAGTATTATATCTACTTTCTATAAGTTCTTTACCACGACCTAGGTTTCGTTGTATTACAACATCTTCAGATGGGCTATTACCAAAGAAACCTAGGTCATGGTAAAGAACTTAAAGAAAGTAGAAATAATACTACATCACGTAGTTTCATTTAATTTATCTATAATGAATTTCTACAAAATTAACGCTAAATATAATTTTTGACATAAGAATATTTATCAATTTGTTTTAAATTCGTAGCATAGGTCAATTAAGACGAATTGTTTAAATTATTTCGTTAACAGATTTACATATGTACATGTTTCTGTCAATCTGCATCTGATACACACATCTGATGCTGTAAATTAAAAAAATATATTTATTTAATAAAAGAGACCAATCATCGCCTGCTCGCGATATTATTTCTCTTCAACACAGCCCAAAGTAACTACGTTACGAAATAAACTTCATTCATTACGCACCGTCTTAATTGTCACTAGTTAATACCTACAAATTCTCCAGGCCAGAAGAGCTTAAAAACAATAAATTATAACTGTTAAACATTTCCCAAGATCTCTTGTCACTACTGCCACCGTTCCTTTAGGATAATCCAAGATGTCACACTAAAGTAAGACTGTGTATTTGCAAGTTTATCTAGACTAACTTGAACAGTAATTTCTATGCTGGAATACTTAAGGTTCAGGTAGTTTGAATTGTAAATCGATTTGAAGCATATTACATTCTTAATTATTGAACTATATTTAATTAATTGTACATATATATTATAAGTCTTACCCGAATGAGCTGAAGTGATCATTTCGATTTGTTTTGCGATGTTGATCTCGGTATAGTTCACCGTCATCATAAGTATTAATGTGGTTAGTCTACTAGTAAATTTGTTCATAATTTTTTATCACTTTCATTATGTTATTTGAAAATGTGACTACTTTATATGCTGTGACGGTTTATTAACTTAATTAATAGGTTACAGCAAGACTGTTAGTTGATGGATTTTTCTTAAAGAAAATATATATTATTATATAATATTCCATTTTACTTTATGCCATTCGAAAAGAGTAAAACAAAATTAAACGTAAAATAACTAGTATCGACCAAAGTTTTTTATTAAAATGAAAGAACTTTTTGTTCTCTGAGTCTGATAAGTAATTAAATTCGTGGGTTTATTGTACTTGTTAATAATGTTCATATATATTCAAACTATATTTTTGCCATATGATTATTCATTCAACTGGCAAAAATTAATATTTTCCCACATAAATAAGCTGTTTTTATTTCTACTATCCTAATGTTACTTTTTAATTAACATTTTTTATAATTTTTCAAACGACTGTTTGCAATATCATATAATTTCCGTTTTTATTAAGAGAAGCATGTTAACAAACATAATATACATGTTACTAAAAATACTAATAATAATGCTCCAAATAATATTTTACCTCTGAATAAAATAATATTTTCCTACATTAAAATATAGACTAATTTATACATATATTATTAGTAGACTAATAATATAATTATAAACTAATTTATACATTATTACATATGTTGGTTTCATTTTCAAATTGGTTTCAAGAATGGAAAAAAATCGATATTTTCAGTAACTTATAAATCACTCCTACTTAATTATAATTGGTTTTAATAAAAATTTATTGTGCTAAGAAATCCATATTGATAAGACTAATGATATATAAATTAATTTCACTTAAAACGATGTATTTTGGGATCAAATATTGTTCTATTCGATTTCTTAGATAAAAAGACAAACTTTCAAAATAGAGCCTCAGTGCCTATGCTTACGTCTATTGCAAAAATATAGAAACCACCTGGCCACTTTGAAAATTGTACAAAGTGACTCGAAAATAGTTTCATTTATCGGTCTTAATTTCTCTTGTGTCTATGAATAAACCAAAAAAATCAAAATAAAGTGTCATTGTGGACAAACAATTAGTCACTTTATTATTTTAGTACGCCATAGAGTCCTCGTATGCCCATTTTTCACTCAAAACCAATATAATACAATCCGCAACTAAATCAAAACTTTAAGCGTGTTTTCATAGGAATACTTTATGTAAAATATTTATATACATTATCACAATCAAACAGTTTTAGGAGGATGCATAGTAAATTGTTGGCGATAAGATAAATTAAGAGTATTTTATATTTATTTTCTAAGTATTTTCTTGGTTTTCTCTTAATCTATTTAAGCTCGAGTTTGGATTTTGTGAAAATTTTCAAACATATGAAATAATTTTTAAAATACCGGCCAAATATGAGTCTAGCTAGCGCATCGCGAGTTTCATACTTCGCTTGAAGTGATAATTAAGAAGAGCGGATATATTTTTCACTTCATATCTGAATATATATTCCATAGAATTGACTATAGGATAATACGTTTTCGTGTTTGTATTTTGATTTACTTTACTACAGAAAATTTATAAACGTATAAAAGCTTATACTTGAACTCAATTTGGCAGTATAATGTTGTTTGGAAAATTTAATTTGTATAAAATTTAAACCTTTAAAAAAAACGACTTCAAAAAAATTAGGTACTAAAGGTAAAAATAATTTACTCAAAGTAGATACTTACTAATTCATAATAATTAACAAATAAGTTACTTATTTTTGAGCCCTATTGGTCAACTTACAGAAATTAATAATTTAATTTAATTTATAATGTAAATTTAAACTTTCAATGATAAATAGATTGCTAAAGGGCGTATTTATCATATAAAATTTTATATTTGTTTAAGTTAATCGGCGGAGCTGGCACCGACTTGAAAAATAAGTAACTTAGTTATTTATTGCTAATAAATAGGTACCTGTTATTGGTTCTTTATTTTTTACTTTTTAGTACCAACTTTTATTGAAGTCGGTTTTTAAAAAAGTATTATAGTTTAGAATTTTTAGTAAATAATAATATTAACCATCGCAATTTAACTAACATTCAATTATTTTCTTTCTTAGAATAAATAAATAATAAGTAAAAACTAGTATATAGATAATTTCCTCTTTGTTATGAAAAACACACAGAAAAGAAGTGATAATAGTAACCGCCGGTGGTTAGTTATTAGCTGTTGAAGAGTTCCGTTCTCCATTTCTGAGGTCTAATATCAGCTATTGCAAAGTGACCATTAATACTTGAAAAGCTCAGTTCTCCATATTCGAAATACAATATCAGAATTTACAAAATAATAACTAAAGTAACTACTAACCAGTAGCAAACATATTGAATCACGATTGATTTAATAATATCCATTAAAAATTTCCATTATTGAACTTGGTCGATGGTGCAGTTATTTTGCAAAGTAAAAACTAATAGTAGCAAATACCTTGAATTACGTTTAATTAACTACCATCCGTTAGAGAGTTCCATTGTTGTTCTCCAGAACTCATCGTCAGACTCTGGTAGTCATTTTGCAAAGTAAACATTGCTAGCAACATATATTTTTAATCACATTTGAATTACTAATATCCATTAAGGAGTTCCATTATTCATCTCCAGAATTCATCATCAGATCCTTACCTGGTAAGTAGTATAGTTATTTTGCAAAGTTAAAACTACCCCTAGCAAACATCTTGAATTATATTTAGTGCACTTTCATATCTTACGGAGTTTTATTGATGAAATTATAATCATAATTTACTTATTTCAATATACAGTTAACATTTTTGAATTTATAAATAACCGATATGTATTTCGTACATTATTTAGTGATGATAAATAAACTATCTAACATTTAACAACTTAATTAGTTTGTTCATACCTGAATAACCTAATTCAATATGCTTATTATCTTGTCATTAGCAACCATCGTTCCTAATCAGTTATTAAGAACTAACGAGATATAAAGCCAATAAAGCCATAGTACAAAATATTTTCAACAGTAATACGAAATGACTCCAAGCAACATAAATTTTAACAGAAGAAACGCTTGACGCATTTTTCCTGAAATAACGCATTCAAATTGGTGTAAGCTTCGCATGAAAAACCTGCGCAAGCTTCCCTTAATCTGCTAATAGATTCTGAAACAAAATTCGAATGAATTTTGAAAAACAAAAAAGTATTTGATACATGACACAATAAGCCTATATTCTCTTCGGTAAAATTCGCTGGACAAATATCGTATGAAGAATTGATTTTCCAAATTATTCTGATTATAGTGTCGAAGCGTTTATAAAGCAACAATACTGCAAACGAACGTTTTATTAAAAGAAAACTTTTTCTTTATGACATATTTATATTTCTTAGCTTTTTAATTTTGAAAAGAAAATTCGTTTGGTTTTATTTCAAATTATTTAGAAAATATTGTGGAAAATATTTACTTTCCCATAGAAAAAATATTACTTGTGTTATTGAAAAATAATGAACACATGCGATTAGCGCTCAAGCAGCTTTAAACAAAATTCCAAAGATGAGTTTTCATCGTATTTAGTAAAGACGTGTGCTAATTTCTTCATTTCCCTTGATGCATTTAGTGAATCGGGATTCTGGCAAGTATTTTGGTCTCCTTTTGGCCTAGAAATGTTCAACAATTTCCATTCGATTTTGCAATTTTTTTTTTAAATTAACTTGTTCAGAAATATTTTCATGCAAATTGGAAAATAACTAAGAGAGTTTATCATGGTGTCCGCGCTAGGTTATCTACTATAACGATTGAATTTTCATAATCTTATATCATTACGAAGTATATATCTACTAAGATGAATCAAGTAAGCGTGGCGATCGTGTTAACAACAGTATTTTTGTCATAAAATTTTTAGGAACATAATTCTGGTTTATAATGTGTATTTTAGTAACCACTCAACAAATTTACGTTTTATCAATTTTACCACAAACTGCAAATTCAAAATTTATATTATGATCATATTTACATTGTAACATAAAATATATGAAACTAGATGTTACCCTTTTCACATGTAACGTCTGATTTCGTATATTTTCTGTCATGTAAATACATTAATTTTGACATGGAGATTGCCGTTCTTGCCTCAAATCGTTATTATCCTATAGTGTACAACATGAAAGTTCCGTGCCTCCTGTCAAAAAAAAAGTTACCCCGTTATTCTAAGTCTTCCTTAAACAGAGATTTAGGTATTTTTTTCCAAATATTCTGCCCGAGAAGTAATTTAACAAAAACTTGTTAAAGCAATGGACGAGACCTCCAATCGAGCATCAAATAAAACTCTGTTTGTAAAATTAAGTTGGTTAGATGCTCTTTACGGAATCCCTCCTTTTTTCATAAAATTTTAGATTGGCCTCATCTTGGAAAGAGGAAGGAAGAATTAAAGAGCATGTGCAAGTAATTTTTTGACATTAAGCGTCTATAAACATTTTAGGGGACTCTCTAATATAATGTGCAAAAATAGCTTCGCTGGAAAATAGTATTGCGGAAGAATATATTTTAATACAGTTTCTTAATTTTTTCGCATTATTTATATAGTATGAAAGTAGAATTACTTATATAGAATATAAGTCTTCAATTTTTTTCCTTGGAAAATAAGTGCCAAAATTACCTTGTGCTTAGTACATGAAAGTAGGTAATACATAATAAGTTCTTTTGGTTTTACATATGGTTATTTTAATCAATAACGAGTGTTCTAAAGTCTTTTAGTCAATGGTAAAATACTCATAGTGTAAGTATTTCTTGCCTTTGTATATACTTTTACATTCATATGTACTTGCCTACCTACTTATATTTTTTTTCGTTCCTTTCTATATACCTATTCGTAGTATTGGAAGAGTGAAATAAGTTCAGAATCTATGAATACACATCTCCCTACTGAGAATTCCTGTCATCGCATTCCAGCCCCATAATCACAACTTGACCCTTACTCGTGAATAAAACATGCGTCAAGATATTCCGAAGATGTCTCTTGCCACCTTCTACCTCTATCATTAGATCCTGATTTTCACTTTCGATCAAAAACTCATAGAAAAGTAAAATACACCCAAATTAATAAATCTATTCTATATGATCCGTCACCACATTCTAGCTTCGTAATCAAACCATGGCCACCATATTTAATTAAAGTACTTAAAAAGACATACAAAATAAGTTCAAACCCGGTATCTAATTTTTCAAAACGGGCTTAGACTTTTAAACGTTTAGGATTTTCTTAAGATATCGACAAAGTAAGTTATTAGCTCCAGACTATATTTTACCATGTTTACTTCAATTTTGTCAGAAACTGTTTCTTTAAAAGAAAAGAAAAGTGATAAAAATGGATCGATTTGTCTACAAATTACGACTGTACAAACTTTGAATTAAAATTACAAACAGGTTGAACTGGTCATCTCCTCTTTTTTAAGTTGATAAATACAGAAAAGTGTAAACGGTTTATTACCATGGAATTCAAGTGTGTATCTTCTTGTATAAAAGAAGTTATGATATGTAGTGCCAGTCATATCGCTTAATATTACAGTCAATACGAGATTAAACCCTAAGTGGCAACCCTTATGAAACTATTCAGCCGATCTTAAGAATACCAAAATAATACCTGTGCAAATTTTGACCTTTCGGCGAAGATAGCATTTAAATTAAATAATGTTTCTAAGTTTAGAAAAATTATCCTTAAAGAAGCAGCTTTAAATATTTTGCTGTAAATAAATCTTTAAAATTTAAGTTAAACGCAGTGGCAGCGATGAAAAAGTGATATTCATCAATCATAAATTCGATTCAAGTTCAAAATATTATCAATCTTGTCGCTTGTGATGAAGGTAATCGTAATTTCTCATTGAAATAAATTTATAGTAGAGTATCCATCACTGAGCAGAAAGTTGGGATAGTAGTTGAAAGCACCAAAATGTAATGGAAAGCATTTATGGATTCTTTGGTAAGTATTCATTTGAATACAAATTTCTCATGAGCTAACTCAACAAATTCGTTCTAATTATTATCCAGACATACACACGTGTAAAGCTCGTTTATTGGATAGGTACAAAAATTATATCCACATTATTAAAAAGCAATATAAACTACAAATCTTTCTATATATAATTTTTAATATATAATTTCGAAGGTACTTCTAATATTTCAAGACGCAAATCTGGATTGTTGAATATTTGAGAAAAAATGTATTTCTTTATATCAAGCAATGATTTCTGTTACAAAGTTTCCTTGGTTTTTTGTTGTTAAAATTAGGTAATGATTTATTCTTGTATCAAATAGTGCGATGAAAGTGGAGGAGAAATAAAATGAGACCAAAATTAGACAGAAGTTTTTTCCATATTTGTCAAAGATAAGGCTGAAATTAAAAAGAAAACTATAGTCTACGAGGAATAAGAAATTTTCAATTTACTTAGAAACGGGCTGAACTTTGTATGTAAATTTGATGATGGTAGATGCAAACATCAAAAAAAGGAAAAGCCCGATATTAGAGGATACCTCAAAAAAAACAGGTCACGAACTCTATTTTAATAAAGTGGAAAATTAAATTGTTTTGAAATAAATGTAATTTTATTTGCTTATGAAATAAAACAAAACGTTTTATTTGCTTATGAAATAAAAAATTAATAATACATTGTAGTTTTAAAATACAATTTATAAACCATAAAAGTAATTTTTTTATAGCTTCATTGTTATTCCGTTTTTAATTGAATAAAAGCCACTTGTTACACGGTCATAATTCGAAAAATAATAATGGCAAAGAAAAGGATTCAGAGAAATGGCACATGTTCTCAAAAACAGAAAATTAACTATTTTTCTCAAAAATGGAGCGGAACCAAGGTTTTCTCCACGATTTCTCTTCGATTTCTTTGCGGGGAGCGCCATTTCTAAAACATATTTTCCACAAAATTATTTTTAGATCTTCTTTCTGGATGATATATGGAGATGGGCCTAGTATATTTTTCATAAGTATAAAATTATCATAAATTTCTCCAAACACCAAGAGATCTAATAAAACTACTGCAGTTCTTGAGGAAATGTTAGATTTAGTAACGTTATTTTTTTATAGCTTTCACTTATCGCAAATAAGAATCGCAGGTAAAGACAAATTTTTCATTTACATGTTCAATAATATCTCAATCAGTATCATAGATTGATAATTAAGTAAAAAATTATTTTGAAATCATTTAGTGCACCTATTTCTTACAAGCAAAAGTCATAGTATATTATCATATCTCCTTATAATGTGTTGATATCCCATATGACATAAGAAACAAAAGAAAGATTTTCCATTATTTCATTGGCTTCCTCTTAAATTTCTATAGAAATAGTTTTGTAAGTTATCAATTAAAATATTTACTTATGGCGTTAATGTACATTATAGTCATGCCAAATCTCTATGTTTCAGAGAATATCCGCTATGACAAATAGATACACAGACGGATATGTGAGGGATTTCATAAAGGTTTTGTTTTTTTTTTGAAGTACAGAAATCTACAAATCATTGCAAAAGCTATTAATTGTTTTGGCAGACTGCATTTTATCCAGTTCATAATTACGCCTAAAGTTATCTTCTTCCTAAACGGTTTTGTGAGTTGAGAAATCTTTCGGTATTCAGAAGTTGACCCTTTCCTGGGACCTATTTTACGTGCAACGCTTATTTTATTTATATCTTTTTGCCTATAAACCCTTAATTAATTATAAATTTAAACAAAAAAGCTCCGATCAAAGAGACATAATAACGTATGGTATTCCATATACAATAAAATATTTCACCTCGTTTATAACTAATAATCTTTTAACGAAATTATTTATGAGTATTTTCCTTAGGTATCTTTATCATGAACCTTAACTTTGCTGAGAATATACACATCCATTTTTTGGGTTCCATAGCCAAACGGTAAAAATGGAACCCTTACACTTTCATCCTGTCCGTCTATCTGTCCGAATGTCACAGCCGTATCACTCAGATTATTGGTACTACATGGATAACATTTGGATGATAAGTGTCTTCTATGATGTGGTGGATATAGTGGTAACGAAATAATGAAATTAAGAAAAAAAATATAATTAGAATTAGTACTCCATACATGTGACTGAAGGACGAACAAAAAATTCAGTGCACATAGGGAAGTGGGTTATCCTTTGGCAAGTTTTCAAATATGATATGAAAGTTATAAAAATTATTTTTTATTTAAGTCAGTAGTTGATTAGATGCGCTTCTAAAGCATTATAAAGTGGGGGGAGGAGCACTTGGCACCCCTTTCTAACTTTTCATCTAATGTGCATAACATTCTGAAAAAATAAGGTGGTAGAATTTAAAGCAAACTTTTATTCAATGATGGTTTCAATGTAGTTTTCGAGACATAGGATATTTTCTTTACCAATCGCAACAATAGCTCTAACTGTCAAATGACACAAAAAACTAAATCTACCTTATTGCCAACGAAATAAGATTAGTATTATTTAGTCTTAAACGTTTTTATATAACATTTAAATCCCACAAATTTATTGTAGAATCTTTATTGCTTACACAATATCCAGCTGAATTGATAGCAGTATTGATTAAATATATATTTGCAGCAAGCGGTACAAACTAATGCTTTACCGCACACCGGTGACAGTGAGACAGTTGACCGTAATATCATATCAATAGGGTTGAATATAAATGTCTTGACTAGTTTCCAGAGGTTTAAGGGATTGAAATATTTTTAGTTATATATTTTCTAGAGCGCCCCTTTTTCTTTTTGCGGTCTCAGGATGAGCCTCATTTTGGTAAGATGAATCTAGGATTATAATATATACATCACAGGTTATTTAATAAGTTCTTATTTTTTTCTACATATGCTGGTTTTTGTGAGAACGATTACGTTGATTGTATATTAGGGTAATTCATAAAAGACTGAAAAAATTTTTTTTTACATTTTCTTCACTCTCAACTTCTTAATTTTAACTATTCCACTAGAAAACATACGAGGATTTTTTATTTTTTTTTAAATTTATATTTAAGGGTCGCTACGCAATTTTCAAATTCGGAAAAAAGCATTTATTTTTAAGTTTATTAATACCAGAAATGAGTGTTATACATAGGTTTTAGGGAAAATATTATATTAAATAACAATAACTATCTTTCCTCTAAATTATTAAGCAAAAAGGAAAAAATGTATAGTAGATTTCCCTTATTACAATTTGAGTTTTTCTGCCTATAATTCTTAACTAACAACATTAAGTATTACCTCTGCTCTTTCTCATTAGTATGTAATTTATTATACTCTTTCATTAATGCAACACCCCTCTCAGCTATATCGTTAACGACTCTCATATGTTGTACAATTTCTTTAGCCGATTTGAAGCTTTCTTCCTCTTTCCATAGCTCAGGATCTTTCTGAATGAACTTGCAAGAATTCCAGTGATATGAAATTTTCGATGTTTCTGTTTACGATTGCATCATAGGTCAAGTATGCCTTAAATCTTTTAAAAATCATAATTTCAGGACCACTGGAAGGCCCTACAGCTGTTATAATAACACTTTCGACTAAAATTTCTAGTATGTGATGCCGGCACGCAAACCAAATCAGTTCTTTTTGCATTTTCTGTTCTAGAAGAACACATGCTCCGTTTATTCGTCCTGTTTTAGATGCTGTTGTATCAAAACACATGCATTTTATTTTACCATATAAATTCCACGATAAAATAGTCTCGAAAATAGGAGAAGCCATTGTTTTTTCCTTTCCTTCTGGAAGCTTGGGAACAAGTGAGAGCTGGTCGACTCCTTTTCCAGATACCAAGATCGGTAGATGATGTATTATTTCATGTCCGCTTATATCCTCCAGCATCTTTCCATCCCAGTACACAGTAAGTGTTTTTAGTGGTTGTAAATCAGCATTAATAGACTCAGCAATCTGTTTTCTAATATCCAATATTTAGCGACGTATAGAAGAATAGCTAACGT
The DNA here is from genome assembly GCA_039881145.1 of Druceiella hillmani. Taxonomy (NCBI): domain Eukaryota; kingdom Metazoa; phylum Arthropoda; class Insecta; order Lepidoptera; family Hepialidae; genus Druceiella; species Druceiella hillmani. Next base: position 15,879,220 of record JAYKKI010000045.1, read on the forward strand.
TATATTGTGATACGTCACAGCCCAGACGTTTGAGTGAAGAAGCCAAAACAACAGTTGCTTTTCGGTCAGTCAACTTAGCGACATCAAGAATAGTAGCTTAGCTAGAATCTAAAATTCTTTTTTGGCCTCGTTTCTGTGGTGTAGTAAAACCATAGCTTAAATAGGGCCCTGGCTGAGGAGATATAGGATGTCTTTGACTTATATCGCTATCACTTTCATTCCCTGCAGAAGAAACTGAAGAAGATAGTAAATAACATTTCTCAGTTAATTTCTTCATTGCTTCTTTTTCCTTCTTTTAGCTTCTTTTTGTAAATGTTTTTTAAGATTTTTCGCATGGCTTCTATCGATATTACCATTTTTTCCTGGACAACTCATTTCTCTTTGTCTTAAAAGAAATAGCTTACCTTCTTCAATAGTCATCATATTAAGAGCATTTGAGTGAGCAATATCAAACAAAACATTTAAATTTGATTGCCATTTGTCTTATTTTTCTTTTATTTCTGCTGAGCGTTTGGTTTTTTTTTCTATATTTTTTTGTTAATTCTGCCATTCTTTGAAATATGTAAGTATTTTTGTGATAACATGTTGTTTTTATTTGGCAGGATTAGTTGCTTTTTCCATATTGTCATCACATCATTTGCTGTTAATGACACCGATTCTCTATTTGTGTTGTTCATTACGTTTTTATAATGAAATAATAAACACATAACTTCTTTCACTGACGATAATTTTGTTTGCACCAATTCGGAACGAGATTGTCCAATTAACCATATTTCAATCGTTTTTTGCGTTTTTATAATATTCGATGTCATTTGAAAATACAAACACGAGAATAAATCTAAAGTAATCACATTTACATTCATATACAATCACTTAGACTTACAACGATGGCGTCACTGGATAAGTGTATAAAAGAGCAATGGATTGTTTATATTAACTAAATTGTGGGTATCTACAGAGAGCACTGAGGTGCCGACGAAGTGATTAAATGAAGAACTGTTTACGTAAGCAATTAAATATCGTCATCAAAATTGTATTATATATATATATATATATATATATATATATATATATATATATACATATATATATATATATATATATATATATATATATATATATATACGTGTGTGTGTGTACGTTAAAATATACAAATATATACTTCTACATTTTTATTTCAGGATGGCAGACTTGATGGCGAATTTTATTTTGTATCAGTCTATCAGTTGTACTACTTATTTTTTAAGTTTATAGCTAAGCTAAATAAGATAAAACATGTAAACTACGATGGCAAGTACACCAACAAAAGCTGTAAGTCTAACTCATGTATCTAGTGCAGAGGTAATCCGTCTTTTAGAATAAGCAGATTGAATGTATACTGTAAGAAGATATCGTAATAGTATTAATAAACAAGCATTCAAAATAATAATTATGTCCGTATGTCCAAGTAAGTAGTTGATCAATAACAAATTTTTAAAAATACCTGCGTTACCTGTTCAATATTTACTTTTTAGTTCGTTCAAAATTTCCGACTATTTCAAAAGGTTCCTTTTAATCAATACTTTCTAGAATCTAAATTTTTAAATTAGGTACGTATTTACATGTTTCGAAAGAAATTCTAGAATAACAATAATGAATTTAACTTAATTTATATTTTTGCGTCTTGCTTAACCACGCAACTGACTCTGCATTAATTTGAATTTTTTTGTGATTTTTAGTGATTCCCAATAATGTAAGGGACGGTATCATCACACAATGTAATATATAATAATCCATTATTGAATAAGTATACGAGTTGATTAGATTTGATAATTTAAGACAGCGTTTGCTTGCTGAAAATACTTATATACTGGAAGGAAATTGTTTCAATCATAATATAATAATTTACACATACGTCAACACGAGAAATCTATATTTAAGAGACTGTTGAAATATAAGCCCATGGAAAATTCATTATCTTAATATGTCCTAGCAGATTGAGAAATATATGATTATTGTTTATTTCGTCTGTATGCAATATACCGTTATAGATGTTCTCTTTCAAATACATGCTTGATTTTTAGAATAATTATTATTCAAGCATGGGAGTGCAGGTGTGTTTATGTCTTGTGAAGCATAGTGAAACAATTACCTTTCAAGCAGCTCGGGGACTTATATCAATGTTTGTAATATCATTCAATAAAGATGGTGTTTTTGTGGTCTAAAATAAAGAAACTAGGATTCATTAAGAAAATAATTTGAAATTTTTTATATAATTCCTAATCCTTTTCTTGCACTAAAAACTAGTCCCTATGCAATACATTTATATATGAAATGAATAACAGTCTAACAAAAAGCCTCAGTTTATATTGCGTACTAATTTAATTAGGTCCGCATACGTGTAATGAGACAACTTTTGACAAGTTTTTAAAGTATTTACAGATGCGAATAAAATGTTAAAATGATGTGCAAACCACTGAAATATTTTGAAACTTTTATTATTTAAATTCTTGTATCGAGAGATAATCGTGAGGATATTTTACTTACAAATTATTTTTGAAAGTATGTCAATAAAATGTGTCCCTGAAATGCGGTGATTGTATTATATATAAGCTCTGATAAAGCAAAATATAAGTTTTAAACCGTTTTTGCTTAAAAGAATTCATTTCGTTCTCCAATTATATTATAAAATTAATAAGATTCAACCGACATGTTTCAGATTTCAAATATTATTCATTATTATATGTGTACTACATACGAAAATATCATTAAAAATAATTTAATTTTCCATAGTGTATCTTTCCCTCTGCCAACAAAATTACATTCCTATCGGTGATTATTCTTCTCTCTTCTTTTAACATCGCCTTGTCAACATAACTGCATGCGGTGTTTGGCCATTCATTTGTGGCGAATAGCCAAAGCCGTTATACATTAAAATCTCCAGCCTTCTCGTAAACTGTTGAAAAATTTATGTCCGAACAAATGGCTTTTTACTTCTGGCTTCGAGCCGTTAACTTCAGCCAAAAATATTATAAAATAATATGCCTTGTTTCCCTTCTACTCTGTGTAGGCTTTCATAAAACAAACGTCGTATCTCTAATATGTTTTTATTATAGAATTTGTTATTTATCCTTATTTTTGTATTAATAGGTATAAAATATGTTAATAAAACATTATACCTTACTCATTGGTCAAACATAAAAATATAATGCACTTCTCTAGAATCTTCATGATTAATCTTCACTAATATATAAAGGTAAAAAGTTTATTTGTATATTTACTTGTTTGTCTAAGATAATCTCTGGCACTACATTCTATTTTAAACATAATTTTTATGCCAGATAGCCATACTTTGAGGAAAATAATAGGTTATATATCATACATTATGATTAATAAAAACATAGTACAGATAAAAATGTTGTAAAAGTTCGGAAAACAACTTAAAGGGTGTGAAGTAAAGGAGACTGTAAAAACCTTTTCTTATTCCAAATTTAACGCTGGTGAAATCATGGGACGTAGCTAATATACTATAATTTCCCTACCTAAACCGCAATATTTGGAGATATGCTGTTTTTAAGCATCATGGGTCTTAAGCTAGGACTCTATCATTGAACTGTGGGTTCCAACTCTTCATTCCTGATGCTATAGTGGTACTGCCCACCCAAATTGTGAATCTTGAGGATCTGCTAATTCAAAAATAGTATTGTGGATCTCAAGCAGGTTCTCTATCGTTAAACCCCGGGGTCCAGCCCTTCGTCTTAAAATAGCATGAATACTATCGACCTAAACTGTGAGACTTCAGAATCTATTGTCTATAAAACAATATTGTAAGTCCTAAACAAAGACTATGTTTTTGAACTCCGATTGCCAACTCCTCAGTCATATTGCTGTAAAAATACTGCCTGTCTGTATGAGGATTAGTTGTTTTTAAATTAATATGGAGTATTTCAGGCCGGCATTTGATGGCAAAGACTTAGCTTCAGATGTACTGTTTGCTTAAATCGACTTGAGGGTCTTCTACTTCCTAGTTAATATTTTGAGTTTTAAAAGCAGAGTGAAGATATTGCAATACAACGAAACCTAGGTCATAGTAAAGAACTTAAAGAAACTAAAAATAATACTACATCATGTAGTTTCATTTCATTGTGAATAGTGAATTTCTACAATATTAACGAATATATTCAATATATTCAATGTCGGAAATTTAGTTTCACTTACAGCGTTTTATTTGATTCTAGATCGGAAATTCTGTTCATTGTTTTAACAAATACTTTCTTGGTTAAAACACTCGGAAAATATGTCTAACGAACGATTTAGAGTCATGGTACATTTCCTATACAGTATTTTTTTTTATAGATAATAACGTTTTTGTATCCAAATATTTCAACGATCACTCTCCGTGTCAATTACCATGATTGCTACACCATATGGAGTTATGCAAAGATCACTATGTATTGTACCAACTTTGAATTGGATAAATTTCTGAAATTTAAAGTATTTTTAACATTACAGAAAATTAATAATATCATGTTTGTTCGTTCCCATACCATCCAAACATCCAGGTATATAGATTTAGCCCATAATTTACCTTTTATTTTAGCAGTTTTATAGCTGATAAATTCGATTATATATCAATTTGTTCAGTATTTACAATGATACACAATGTTAAGAAAAAATATTTATCAAATAATTTAATGAGGAGAATATTGTGGTTAACAATATGAAAATATTTTTTCATTAAACGAGTTACATGTCATATCATCTATCTTAGTAGACATGTTATTGACAATCATAAAAAATTCATAGTGTTTCAATTTGTAGTAATCGCCTAGTGCGGAAATTATATCGATCCCTTTTAGTTATTTACCAGTTGGCATGAAATTATTTCTGTGCAAGTTAATTTAAAACAACATTGGAAAAGTGATGGATCATTATCGTTCTATTGTTGAACATTTCGAATTTGGAAACATTTTTGTTACGCAGTTTAAGGCGATAGCTCTTCCATAAGTCTAAATATTTTTCAGTAGTCCGATTTAACAAGCATACTGAATGAAAGGAAGAATGTATCGTCTTTACTACGATACAAAAAATAACATGTCTTTACTTAATACTGTGGAGGCTAATATGTTTTACATATTTTTCCTATGGCTTCTCTATGGTTATTATATTTTCCAGGAGCACGATTTACTAAGTATGCTAAGGGGAGGACGTAAGTAATGTATTTAATACTACACAAAAAACAAAGGTCTTTACTAAATATTGTGGAGGTTAATATTGTTTAGAAGATCATTTCGGTTAAAACTACGTAAGGACTCATAACAAGTTTTCATTATGAGTTTTCTAGATATGTATGTACTGCAGACGATCAGAACCTATGTAATATTTTGTTCATATTGAAATATATTGTGCAATTTGGAAAGTAATATAAAATTAATAAAAAAAAATACCCTAACACTTTTCTCGAAATAAACTTTCGAGCCGTAGTATAATGCTCTGGTGACTAGGACACGTGATTGTGCTACGCAAGTTCTCAGCAGCTTTATCGAAGCATTGTGGGAAGATTATACAAACTTAAATGTGAGATTTTGTGAGAGATACGTTGAGAATTTCTTTAGTTAAAACAGCTGTTTATCTCCTAGGAAATCACTGAGGAGGTTGAATTATATTAAAAATATTTTCTCCTTCTAAGTTTGTTGCTATTTCAGAACTGCATTTGCGTTGTTTGGAATACGGTAGTTGACTCATTCTAAATTTTGATATTTTTCGTACAATATTGTGAAATGTAAGTTAATTAAAAAACAGTCTTGAAAAAAATTAAAAAATTTATTGAAAAATAAGCCAGTTATAAGCTTCTAAATTTAATGATACGGATAGGGTTGGTTTTATCCCTGTCTCTTTTCCTCTTGTTGAATATATGTGAAATAATAAAAATGACTTCACAGCACAGTATTCCCGTCCTTGTGTAAAGATTAAATTTAAACTTTTATAACTCGGTAAATTTTTAAGATTATTAAAAAAAAATCACTTTTCATCAGCTTGTATGTTGAAATTATGAATAGCGAAAAAAAAAAAATTTAGTCAAATACCCAATTATTTTATATTAATTTTGAAATATATTTCGTGACATTGCTTTTCGGGCTGTGTACTTCGTTATTTTTTATAAACCGATTAGACGGCATAGTTGCTAATCAAAAGTAAAATAATTATATTGAATTAGATGTTTTAGGTACGAACAGACTAATCCAGTTATTAAATGTCAAGTAGTTTATTGTTATTAAAGTATGTAAGTGATGTACACTTACATACTCGACTAATTATAACTTCAAAAGTTCTGGTTACTTATTCGAACAAGTTAATCACTATTATGACTTTCATCAATGAGAACAAATCTGAATATTCGTCACTATTATTATCCCTATATATAGGATGTAGTGTACCTTTTTCTTTAAATAAATAATTTCATTTTTACTAATAAAAAAAAATGTAGAGGAAGAAGCATTAAATTTATAAAGACCTGAATACGGTCAAAATCAAAACTCTATTTGATATTAATAAAATAATTTATAAGTCCCTTAACCAACATATGTCATTTAAGTGAGAGTTTCGTTAGTATCTTGACTAATAAATGAGCGTGTGTTTTATATGTTTATTTTACTAGGACAAATACATAAAAAGTACACATTTGATATGAAAAGAATAATTCATAACGTCAGTTCTGATTTTTTTTATTCAATCCTTTTATTTCTGCAAATAGATATTTTTTTTAATCAAAATGCTAGTTTTGCAAAATATCTTAAAGAATAAAACTTTTTAGATTTATTTTCTCGCAGCGTCATATAGTAAACTCGGAACCTACAGAGACAAAGCTAAAGGATATTTTATTATCTAAGGTTGAAGTGGGTATCAGGAACGTAAAAAGGGAAAAAACTACTCGCAAAGATCCAATTCTAATAGAGAAAATCAGAGCCTTAGGGGAATATGGTACTAATGTCTTTCACATAATCTGTGACAAATTATGGCAAACAGGAGTGTGGCCAACTGTATGAACTCATACAGTATTCACTCCATTACATAAGAAGGGCTCACCAAAAATGTACAACTACTATCTTATTGCTCTGATGTCGCATTCTCGCAAAGTCTTACTCCATATTTTAAATGAGAGTTTAAAGGTTTACTTATTCAAACAGATTGCGCCGGAGTAGGTTGGATTTGTAAAAGAAAAGGGTACACGTGGGCAAATCCTCATTGTTGGAGAGAACATCAAAAACGCTTATGAGTTCCACTAAACGACGTTCATTTGCTTTGTTGACTTCTCCAAAACTTTCGAGTCTGTAAAATGATCAGTCCTATTGTATAATTTGGCACAAATGGGCACCCCAAAACATCTTATACACCTTATAAGGTGTCTTTATGAAGAAGGAACAGCATCGGTACTAAGTGATGATGAGCCTAAAAACTTCCATCCAAGTGTAGGCGTCCACTAAGGGTGCATAATATCGTCGCTCCAATTTAACGTCTACATGGAGCTGTTCATTTGTATCACTCTCAAAAACTGGATAGATGGTGTAGTAACTGGTAGCTACAGGATAACAAAGTTACATTATGTAAACGACACCACATTATTTGCAACTAGTCCCGATAGTATGAAGGCAATAATTCTTAAAATCAAGTTTCACTCCACAATTTGGATTGAAAGTTAATCGGAATAAGACCAAAATGCTGATCACTGACCGCGAAAATAACTTGATTTTCCGTAAGTGACACGGATTAAGAACTATGAAGTTGTCCAATCTTACATACAATAATTCTTGCAGCAATAATTTGGAATAATGTCGGATGCATACACGAGGTAAAAGGACGCACGGCAATATCAAAAACCGCAATGGTGTATCCATGAAGAAATTATGGAGATATCGAAATATGACCAAAACAACTAAGACCACGCTCATACGAGCCTTTGTTTTCTTCATATTTTTCTACGCTTTAGATTAGAAACGAAATACTTGTTTTATTGAACTAACAATGTTTGTGGTTTCCGCAATTACTGAACTTAACGACGTATGTGAGAAAGCAAGATAAGAACTGACACTTAAGATATCGATGACAGGTAAATGTGACTTTTATCAAATGAGACATCACATTACTTCAATAAATTATTACATTTTTATTCACTGCATGTAAACTTTCTTCTATTTATGGTGTCAATTCATTACAATATCTAATTCACATCTGCATGGGATCGCCCATGCAAAAATGGTCCTCATCTTAATGGTTAATATTATAAACTTATGAAGAAATTCTGCTAAACCACATAACAATTTAGTGGATGTAATCTTTAAAAATTTATTTTTATTAACATAATTCCTATACATACAAGTTTGAGGTATCGAATTAATTTAGAATTTCTTAAACTGATTTTCAGTGAGTATATTAAAAATCAAATGAATAGAGTGAGCTTTTTTTTTAAACGACCGACAATATTTTGGCGATATTTTGTTTTGGTATATTCACCGGCACAAGAGAAATGAAGACCGATGAAAAAAACTATTTTCGAGTATTTTTCAGCTATTTTGAAACCAAATGGCAGCGATGCTTTGACAAATTTTATAGTAGACTTAAATATTGATACATATACTTTAAGGGCATGTTCTTTACCTATGAAATCGAATGGAAAAAAATCAATTTCAGTATATCGTTTGCAGTGAAGTTAATTTATATATCAAAAGTTATTACCAATATAGACTTCCTAGCACAACAAATATTTAAGAATACCTAATAAAATTAAGATACATCTAGTATCGTGAATACCTCTAAAACTATATGGAATCAGGAACACATTTTTCCAACAATTTTTGGGTAGGCACACGGAAACCCCTAAAACGTTGCCTTTTTTCATAACATAAGGTTTAATAGTTTTAATTACGTTTTGAATATTGATGGTAATTCAACAAAATCTTTATGTGAATACCCTGCACACATATGGCAAACAAACTCATTCACACAAACTATTAAAAAAAATTTTGATTTAAAAAATAATTTAATATTGAAAACTCGTTTAAAAATGACACGCTTTAATAATTTTGCATTGCAATTTTTCGTATGCTCCATAAACACAACCCTTTTACACAAATTCTTTGTTTGCTTACACTATCTTCACTCAACATTAAGTTTAATCAACATAGTCTCTTAGGGACGAAATGAAACAATTTTCATAATCAGAGTTCGCGGCGTTTCTAGAGTTCAGAGCAATATAATCACCGATTTCTGGTAATCTTTTGTCAAGCAAACTAAATCATATAGTGTTACAATTTATAACAACCAACGTATTCGTATATATCAAGAGACAACTTTAAATGAGTAAAGAAATTTCACGGACGGTAGTAAATGTGACGAGTTACTAGTAGCAACGGACACGGCTGTGTTAACATATTCGATACTCATAAATAACTCTCGGCTTTAGTCCAAACTAGATTTAAGACCGGGAAACAAAGTTTTTTTATACAGCCGGATTCGAACGTTTCTTTTTGCGGAAAACATATTAAGTAATTCTTTTTAATAAATCTTTTCCAAACTGCCGTGTTAAATCGAGGAAAACTCTCTTGTATTGTTTTTTCTAACGCTTGATATATTTTTTAAGAAGCGCGATTTGTACAAAAAAATCATGGTTCAAAATGTAAGCAATGGTAAAGAAAGCAATAATTGAAAATTCGACATTATTTTCCATCAATGAGTATCCATGATTAGTTTACCTATATAATACGTGTTTGTATAACTTTTTGAAATTAATTTTGAGGGTCAAATTGGTAAGTATATATTTGTCTTAACTTCTTCATTACTGGAATGTCTGCTGTTATTGTATAAAAATGGTCGATTAATTTCTTCGCTGCCACTGAACATTACACATAATTAATATAATATACTATATATATTGTTACGGATTTTTATAAATGTATGGCAATTTATTGAAATAAAAGTAGTAAGTATAGTTTAAGAAATTTAATACATATTCGATATGAATGTAAAAATTGTTTTTCAAGGATATTAAAAATGATTAGTGGACAAAAGTTATTTTCCGAAAAGGCGTTCAAGTTATATATTTAAACAATTACATACGAGTAATTGAACAAAACAACAATTTTATTATAAAAATGGGTAATAAATTATTTGTATAATAAATTATTGTGATTTTATACAATTTGATAATAAAAATGGGTAATAAATTATTTGTATAGAGTTTTGAGAAAGTAGTAGATAAAAATGTAGAAAGATTAAAAATTTCCCCCGATGATTCATTTAAAAAAGAGAAAAATTATCAGCGACATTCGGTAAAACTTTATATGGAAAGCACAACATAAAACACGTCAAGGTAAGGTTTAGAAAACATGAAGGGTAGGCAATATTAGAGTAACGAGAATAGTCTTAGTTATGTGTAGGAAGAATTCTATAATTACCCATTAAAAGACGTTTAAATAATTTATGGGGAATGTGAAAATTATGGTCTCTTTACTAATATCTAATAAGAAACTCACCAGAAGTATATATGTCAAGTTTCATCCCTTAAATGTTCTTCCTTTCAAAGTATCGCTCTTCAAACACGTCAATTGTGAAAGAAACTGCGACTGTTGCGAACAGAATATTGTATCATATTAAGGTTCGTTACCAAGCAAGGGAAAAACTCTAAATTAAAACGAATGCAATGGAAGCCGTATTATGGAAACGAACACTGTGGTAAAACTATAGTTTACTGGCATACCTTTTTTAAAAACGAATTAATTGAACATGATTCTCGCCCAAGACTGCCAGTTGTAGACAAATCTTTTCCATATTCTTTGAATGACAGAATAACTTACACCAAACTATTGCGAAGCATAACGTCGAGTTCAACTTTTTCAAGAAAAATCACTATATTACTAGCGCTTACTGTTGTATGCTTTAGTACGTTATAAAATTTAAACGATTTAATAGCAATGTCAATAATTAAATTTATTAAACAGTTATTTCTAAATAAAAAACGCAACTTATAACCACATGACGGTAACAAATCTTTTAATTTCAATCGTACATTATTAAAATAAATTTAAAATTAGGGAAGTTTTATCTTACCTGGCAATATTACTTAATGGGCGGGACAAATATTTCCGATTATTCGAATGCATATAAGCCTCTTTTATTTTAAGATTTTCTAAGAAAATGTTTAGGTGGTCCTTTTTTTGGAAAAGAGTACCTAATATTTTTGTTTTCAGCTCTACGTTATATTATTTATTTTTATAATATAAAATTCGACAAGCAAACAGTAATCACTTGTACATAACTTAAAGTTATTTTCTGCTCCTCTTTTCTCCATCCTGCACAACAAAGACAGTATTTTATTTATCTTCCCAAAGGTTTGTTAATCACCAAATAGGTCCAAGTTACAGTTTTATATGTATTTTAGCTTTCTGAGGTACAGGGTTTCCAGTGGCAGATTTCAATGTTTGAAAAATTCTAAAAAAAAACTAAACCTCTAATACAAAGTAAGTTTATTTTAACTTTATAACAATAAATGCGGATTTAGTTTTTTAAAAACCACGTTTTCCAAATGGCGGCCATCGAGTCAGACACACTCTTCGAGTCTAGCACGCATGTTTTCAAAAACACGTTTGCAGAGCAACTGGGGTATCCTACTGACTTCGGCTCGAATATTTTCTTTAAGTTGTGTCACAGTGCTCGGATTTGTTTTGTAAACAACGGATTTTAAGTATCCCCATAAGAAAAAGTCACATAGGCTTAAATCGGGTGACCTAGGTGGCCACGGTACGGTACCGTTTCGGGATATGTTTTTTCTGGAAATAACTGCCGCACTGCATTCATGGACACATTAGCAGTGTGAGCTGTGGCCCCGTTCTGCTGGAACCATGTGCTTTGGTTGAAGGATGGACTATTCTGTCGTTCTACTCTGAAAAAGTCATTTAACATTTGGGCATATCTCTCTGAATTTACAGTTACAGTTTGGCCACGTTTATTTTCAAAGAAATAAGGCCCTATGATTGGACATGGCACACCAGACTGTTATTTTAGGCTTATGTAAAGGCTCTTGATGCATTCGTCTTGAGTTGTGGACATCTCAGTTACGAAAGTTCTGCTTATTCACATATCCTCCAATGTGAAAGTGAGCTTCGTCACTAAGGAATATGTTGCCCATCCGGGTAGCAGTACGAAATCTCAACAACATCACCTCCGCGTAAGTTTTTCTTAATTCAAAGTCAGAATCGTGTAAATCTTGAACAATTTGAATTTCATATAGATGGAACTTGAGCTTTTAACGCATTATTACCTGTAAAGTCGATTTCGGAATTCCCAATATCGATGAACGTGTACGCAGTGATAAATGGGGATTTTCAACGACAGAAACCATAACACGCTCGACATTTTCATCCGTGGCTACCAATGGTGTAGGTCCTGGTCTGGGCCTATTTAATGTTGATCCTGTAGCTCTGAACCTTGCTACCCATGACTGAATGAGGTTGATCGACGGTCCATCACGTAATCGACGAATACTGTAACGATTATTAAATCGACTGCGTGCTACAGACAGCGAAAATCCACTCGAAATGTACGCCTCGACGGCAAAAGCGCGATGCTCTCTACTCCACTGTTCCATGGCTACTAAAATATCTGCACCGCTAGCGCTTCTAACGACGCCCCCCGCGCCCCTCTTATGTGTTGCGTTCAGAAACTATGTTTGTTCAAACTTTGAAATGTGCCACTGGACAACCTGTATTTGCATAATGATTAAATGTAAACTGTATTTTTCAAATATAGTAAGTCTATCACTCAATAGAATATAAAAATAAAGCTCGATTATATGTAAGAACATAAGCTTCACAAAACGCTTTTTTAAGAACTTCATTTTGATAGACTTTAGCCAGCGCTGTACTAACTTTGGCTGTAATGCGTGCGTCTCGTGTTAACCGAACTTTAAAAAGTTACACTCAATTTTTTCATCTGTCAATTTTATTTCACGTTTTAAGTTTTTGGTCACGATTCATCTTGCTACGTGAAGAAACAAAATTATCTTCCTTTTTGAAGTTTAACAGTTATTGCTATTTTGTTCATTCCGAGGTATGATTTTTAGGGTTCCATAGCTGGACGAAAAAAAAACCGTTATAATTTCTCATGTCAGTCCGATCTTCTGTAGGTAAGAGTATCCTTAATTTTAGAATATTAGACTGTTTATGAAAAAAATTTACACTAAGAACTAAATAAATTAAGCGAATAAAAAATAAGGAAAACTGTCTACTAAGCATTTTTATGCAAATATCGATATGTCGGACTTGGGAATCATTTTTTTTAACTTTTAAACTAATCTAGTGGAATATTTATCATTGAAGAAGTGTTCTGAATTGCAAAAACAAATAAAAAATTTTATTTTTGTATAGTTTCTTTGAACTGATATTATTCTAAAAAATCGTTTTGCAGTGTGCCTTCGTGCATTTAAGTTTTTAATTAAAGATATTAAATACGTAAAAAAGTCATCAGCCACCATTTTATAAAAATTAAACATATTTGCGTAATTAAGGTATGGAATTCTTGATATTGTTTCCTTAAAGTATTTTTCTGTTACTATATTATTACGATTGCTTTTATTATTATTTTAACAATTGCCATTAATTTTTTATCGATTTTGGAGATTTATATTATTACTTATTTTAATGCGATTTGAATTTTTTCTTAATGATAAATGTTTTGAAATATTTAGGAAATGAAAAAGGCTAAAATAAAATAAAATAATTTTCACAAGGTTTTTAATCTTTGTTTTATTTTTCCGGTGAACTCTAGATAAACTCTAGTGATGTTGTTTTAAAAACTTTTTAATTAATGTTGTATTGAAAAATTGGAAAGAGGCGATGTACATTCATTTTTAATATTATATCTTAAGTAAAGTCCTGAAAAAAATTGTGTTGGAATTCTCTTAAATTTGTCTCTTTGAAAATTTTAAATAAATATTTTTAAATGTTACATATTTCATCCCTATACAAAATTTTCTTCATGAAGAAAACATATGTGACAGACTGGTACATGAATGGAATCGTAAACGTTTTTTTTTATGACGTACGGAAATCTAAAAATAAAAATGTATACATGAGAAACAGTAAAAGGGAAGAAATAAGTAAGAAAAAAACAGAATATAGTGTTCCCTTTAGGACTATAAGGTAAGAAGTTATAGACAAAAAATAACATGAATTAATATGTTAGGTTATTAGGTATACATTGAAAATAATGTGAGACCCATAGTATTACAAGAGATCACTATCATTATACACATTGATAATGTAGTAGTATATTTTCGCTTGTCGTTTCAACACTTGTTTATTATTTAGGCAATTTAATTATATTCTCAAATCATAATGCAAACCTTTTGCAATGTTTAGAATATTACTTTATATTAATATATTTTACCAGTCAATAGTAAACTTTTTTAAATGAGCCATTTTCAATTTCTGTATTACCACCGATAACTGGACAAACTTATAATACTCATGTAGTTTATACAATAATTTCGTTTTATTACATGAATGATAACATAGAATTTTGATGACGCTTATAAATTACAATTATAACATTCATCAAAATTATGTGCTATTAATAAAACTAATTCAGAAAGTATATATTCTAATGTACAAATCAATTATCATATTAACTGTTACAGTGTAACAAAATATAATTATCCAGATGCCCATTGACACTAACCAACCAAATTAATTCAGCCCTAATGTATAAACTGATATCTCGTCAACAACAAATGACAAGGTTATCTACCTAATTTATATACTGAAATTGATATCGGCACCCGTTACAACGTTGCTTTCTCAAGTAATTTTCACGCGTGAAGCATTCGGTTTATGAAGATAACGTGAACATTTGAATGAGTTTTCCGAATGATTAGTACCAGCTGTTGTAATGATAATGGAAATGTGTTGCTTCGCTTGCGTGCGGTGTTATTATTCTTTATAGCATTGCGACTCTTGTTTGTGAAGTTAGTGTGTTACTAACGTAGTGTATACGAAGTTCAAGACGATTATCTAGGTCATGTTCTAAAGCATGTAGAAACTCTCTCGAAGATCGGAGTAGTTTATATATGAACTTACGTGTTAACCTAATCGTATTTGGGCAAGTATCGTGGGAGGATATAATCAATATCGTTTGTTTTATTTCTCCATCTATAAACAGTTGAAAAAAAAACCAGCACATTTTATGTTGGAACACACATTATTTATGTACTTTGATGTGTCTAATTGATATAAATTGCGTACTTGCTGCTACGGGAGTAATTGTTAACCTAATCATATTTGGGCAAGTATCGTGTGAGGATATAATCATAGTTATTTATTTTATTGGTCCGTCTATATATAATAAAAAAACAATCGCATTTTACATTGTCACACATATTATTTAGTTATTTATTTATGTATTTCAATGTATGTATGTAATTGACACATATTGCGTACTTATTGTTACGAGAGCAATGTCCTACAGTCATCCAATTATATTCTTTAGTAACCTACATCTATCGAAATGGTTGATGGTAGTTATTCAAAAAATCCAATTGAAAGTCCTAGAGAAATGATAGCAAATAAAATTTTTAAAATTTTTTTAAAACCGTAATTATTATTAATTAATTAAAATATATAACTGAAGGCACATTAATTTGAGGTTTAATTTTTTTCAAACGATTTTAGAAAAGAAAAATAGTAAGAGAAATATATCTTTACAATGATACACCACTCAATAGCGTACGTGAGAAAAATTAACATCCGCTTTATGTACACACACACACAAATATATATATATATATATATATATATATATATATATATATATATATATCATTTGGAATATCTCCTTTCTCACTATAATTGAGATATCTATCGGAAGGTTCTGTTTGAAAAATGACATCAACATGAGTCTAAAACTGTAGGAATTATGAAACTGTAGGTTTACAACGAACACAGGGATGGATGGATATGAATAATATGATGGATATGATATAAACTTACCGTTGTTCCTTATTTTACTATTGAATCACAACAGGATAACAGTTTCAAATTTATATATTAAAATACGAAAAAATAACCGATCTTAAGAAACGCTTAGCTCCCTTAACGTTCAACATAAATAAAGACAATTTTCACAATTAATTTTAAAATATTGTAAATAAATTAATTTAATGTGCTTCTGGTTATATTATTAAACTGAGCAAAGTGGAATATAATCTGATAAATTTAAATTTGCTCCATGAGGAATAGCGTCAAAACGATAAATACATATATTTATGAAATGTTTTTTGTTAGATTTTCTCTGTCTGCAGATATGATTGTCCCCTTTTGTTAAATTCGACGAAATAAGGTCAAGATTAAGAATATGAAAAACATAATTGTTTCAAAAACCAACTGTTTTTGTATTGTCAACTCTTTTTATTAATATTAACTTTTAAATATTCTTAAGTTATTGGAAAATTTAAATAAAAATTTTTTAAAAAAATTAAGTAAATTTAATTACACTAAAAGTAGGTTTCGAAGGGTTTTGCTGTAAAAAATGTAAAATTGTTTTATTCGAATTATATCTTCAATTTTTTTAGAAACTATTAAAAATTATCGTATAATTCCTTAACATTTTCTACTTAGTTTGATACCCAAAATCACTTGCATAAATAATAGATATGGTCAGACTACTATTTCGTTCATCAGAGGCTTGACGGTAAGAGATTACGCTTACCACCTACCTTAATAAAATGATGTCTTAAGGGAGATTGTTACCTCTCCTAATATTTTAACGTGGCCGCTATCAAATGTCTAAACTATTACATTTTTACAGCTACCTCTATCCGTCACAACCTCTAAGCTTCTATAGTTTTAAACTCTATCCATTTTAAATTTAATACGTATATATCTTACATGGCGATTCTAATTATATTTAGCAAACATCAAAAATCAGTTTACCTAATAAGATATATTGAGGAAAAATAAGCTTCAAAATAACATTCAGTACATCGTCGCTCTCTACAAAACCTATTTCGTGCATGTTTCCATACATAATTTACAGATTTTATTGAATTCAGCTTCTTGTTTTACAAAAAAATTGTTGCTTAATTAATTTATTTTTATTGCTCAATCTACAGCTTTATGTTATATCGTAACGAAATATGAAATAAGATTAACGTCAACAAACAATAAAAAAATTTACACGTATCAACAGCACGCGATGCAAGTGTGCTACATACTGTAAGTAAATCATATATCATGCTACAGATCACGACCTCAAGATCGAACCTCAAACAGCTTGAAACGGTTTTCATTATCTATGTTAATTATATTACTCACATATGATGGGAACCAAAAACCGATATGTAAATTCCGACAACTCCATTAAAAAAACACGCGCGAAAAAGCCAGTGAAATGTAAATTTAAAAAAATTAAAAGCTAAAACAAAGAATTGAATATATTTGGCGTTCATTTTGTAGAAATCCATTTTGTAGAATTTCTAATTCTTCTATCTTTGCTAATTGCCCATCTTAACAAGTTGTAATGCAATGAAACCTAGGTAGTGGCAAAGAATTTAAATAAAGTAGAAATAATAGTACGTCACTTAGAAAATAAGGATACACGTAAAAATAAAAGCTGAAATAAGTATGATATGAAAGTTTAGAAATATAAATATACAATATTTGGATAGAAACTATGAGATACTATATATGATATACTATATATGATTGAGACAAAGTAGTTTGTTAAAGCTCGTCCTAGTTCCTCTTCTTTTATCATTACTTCAGATGAAAATCGATTATTAAATGAAATGTAATCCAATCTGACGTGATGATTTTAAGCAAATTTGTTAGGCTGTAACGAAACTTGGAACTTCGCATCGTTTCGCTGTCCAGAGAAAATTTAGTCATTTTCTGTTGAGGAGTACAGTGCATGACACTTCTATACGTTAGAGTTAATGAACAATTTCATATTTTAAAAAGTTTGGAAAGGAATCTAGGGTATAAAGGGATTAAAACAGTCGTGTGGTATCCAATATTACTACTCTGTAAATGCGATCTTATAAGGCTATCCGTTAACAAATAATACAGAGTCACTCTAAATAGTCCTATTTTTCTTAATGTTCATTATTTTTCTTAATGTTCATTAGTTCCTTCTTTTCATTTATAATATAAATTTAATTTAATTTTAATAAAAGCAAAATTTAAATAATTGTACTTGTATGCCCACAACCATTACGATGTTCATTTTATATTTGTGATATATTTATAGATGTGTTCGAAAGATAAAAATAAATTTATACACCCATAATCTAGCACGCTTGGACACAAGAACTGATCGCAGTGTATTTTTATGCTAAAATAATAACAATACACTTTCTATGTGCCACACGTCGAAGGTTTCAAGTCACTCATTTAACGGAAAGTTAGTTTAAAAATGTTTGCTAAATTTGTGTCAGACAGATAATTACCACATTTTCTCTGAACTGCGAAAGAGTGTTAAGTTTTAAGTTTATATCTACTTCAACTTTTTACATTTGAGCTTTATATTTTACTGGCTTTTTCGCAGGCGTATTTTTGAATAAGATACTATAATTTACATGCCGGTTTTAGAGTCTCATTATATGGGAGTAATATAATAGTTAATAAAGACAATGTCAACCATTTTGACCTGATTGCGGTTCGATTTTGAAGTGGTGATCTGTTAGCAAAGTATATGGTTTATTTACAATGTGTAGCACACTTGTATCACATATTAGTTGTTTATTTACAATTCTTTTTTTCGAATTTTATTGTTAGTTACCGTTAACCTTATTTCATATTTCATTATTAACATAAATCTCTAAATCGGGACAAGGTTTAGCACAAAAAGTTAATGAATTTTAAAACAATTTTTGTGCAAAAACAAAAACTGAGTTGTTGTTATCGCATTCCACATAGATAAGTTAAAACTTTTTAAAACTCCCTCTCCGCCAGTTTCGGTGCCTTGCAGGGGAGACATTGCCACATTTAGAATGTTTGGTGCGAAAGCTGGGCATTCAAAGATGTGTTTTGGGGAGAGCTGGACTTTGGAACAGTTCTTGCAGTAAATATAAGTTCTGGGATTGACTGGGTGGATCTTCATGCCTTAAAGGTCATTAATAAATTTGAATTTAACTTTGTTTCTTGCAGATATACAACATGAATGTTGTTTTCCGAAAGTTCATGAATTCATGTGATTCTGAAAGTTCATGAGTTTTTTTCTGGATACCGTGTATATTTAACTGTAGAATATTTAAGGTCCTCATCGCATACTTCTTGCCATGGGCCCGGACACCATTTGGTGGTGCGTCGGCCGCCCGACATGCGGTAACATAATCCTTATCACAAATTATTGCACTACCCATGGGAAAAAAGGGGGTGCCAGAGCCCCCGAAATGGTTGGACTTCTACCTATCGGTCCGTGATAGGTATTTTATTTCGCTCCTTCCATCCAAGGGAAAATCAAATGGAGGCATTCCCTAATCTGCCACCTGGAGACATGCTCTCTAGGGGTTACAGGCTTCCCCGAGAGAGAAATTAAGTTGAAAATGTCAGGCACTTGTCCAAATCGGTCATATACTTGTTCAAACAGGTGGTGAGTATATTCCGAAGAAAGTGGGGATATATTGAACATTATTTTGAAGCTTCATATTTGTCAAATCACCTTATTAGTTATATTGTTCTTTTTATATTTGTTATACATTAATTGCGACCTCCACATGAAACATGTACCTATCATATTTCATATACACAGGATTTAAATGGTAGAAACTATGAAACTCTGACATATTTGTTAATAAACTGGTTTTTGACATAATGTGTTATAATTATCCATTGTATCAACAAATATTTCTCGATGACATTGAAATAACTTTTGAGACGTACATTAATTTCAGTTTTTTGGCTAATAATTGGTTTTTTATTGTGTATATGGGAATCTCTTCTAATGTGTACACTTGTGTAAATTCATAAAATTAAGTAATAAGCACAACAAACTTTTAAAAACCTTCTCAATGGGCGACTGAAAAAATGATCTTATAATGTAAGTTCATCTTAATTTATGCCAACATTTCCGAAATAAACTCAGGATTTAAATAAAGAATTTACAGGACATATTTACATGCAGAGTTATACCCCAATCCGCTAATTATAAGGAGAATTTACAACTAAACTAGACAATCAGTGAACCTTGTTTAATTCCGCTAGTTGAATAATCGTCAGTTTTCCAGCTATTACGAGTCTGACGCATCTTATATCTTCATTTTAATCTAATTAAAGTGCAAATGCAATTGAATCATTGAATCATTTTTCTGAATGCGAGTCCAATTATAAATCGCAAAATCAAGCAACAAAAATAAGATGGGTAAATATCTCAATACTTTTTGTAATGGAGACCACAAAACAGAATTTTTTTATCCATTTGGAGATACAGAAATTTTCATTTTGCTTGTAGTCTAAAAGTTATTTCATTAAAAGAAGTTAAATTTAACAAATATGGAAATAATTTCTAAGATTTGATTAAAAGAAATTGAAAATAATTATTGTACCGTACCATTTTTAATAAGTTGAATTGGAGAGCGCGAGCTATTGTAATGAAATAGAGGTACCGACTGAAGGAAGATATGCATTTTAATTTTTTTACCTTTTTTTCCTTTATGAACTTAATTTTCAAGTACATTCAAAGAAATATATTTTCGTTGAGGAAAAATTAAAATGCTTAATGCTTATTTTGAACCACTACAATATAGCCGCTGCATTAAATTTTTGAAAATTATCCAAAAGTTTCAAATATGAAATAATAGAGACATTATTTAACAAAGTTTGATCTATCAAGATTTAATTTATGTGGATGGGTTATGACATAAGCTAATTTGACAAGTCAAAAAATTAAAACCATTACTTTTTCCAAAACAATTTATTTTTATTTTTGAGATTTATGTCACATCGTAAGATGAAACATATATATATATATATATATATATATATATATATATATATATATATGTATATATATATATATATAAATGATAACTAAAATTCTACTGTTAAAACAATATGGTTGATAAAAAATGTTTAAAGAAATCTTATTATATTTCGTTACATTATGAATAACTATAAGTAATAATCAAAACGAAGAGAGATACTTTTAAATATTGTACCAGAAAAATAAAAAATAATGCATATTTCGTACCACGAAATGATTCCACTATATTTTTATACGTTACCCTAATACCGAATTTTAAATAATAATATATTATATAAAGTTACTTAACATAGTACGATAAGACGCAGCAAAAATCTAAAACAGACCATGAAATCAATCGACTAAAAATTTGAGCATTAGCCCGTTGTAGTTAACACAGCCATAGCCTTACTCTACAGTACACTACGACTAGAGTTTGCTCGGTATTGTGCTAACTATATTCTTTTGAACTGCAGCTGCTTTTAAAGCACTTTGTGAAGCGTATGTTGTTATACCCTAACACACTTTGTTTGAGCATACCCTCCCCACTTGGTTTAACTCTATTCACAATAACTCAAATACTGGCTTAAAATCACTGAATTAATTTAAAGCCAATATTTGTGTTATTACGAATACTGTTTAACCAGCTGCGGTGTGCAAACCCTCAAATACAAATATCTCGAATACCATAAAAAATGCTTAACTAGAACTCTGAGGAATTCATAAATTCTTAATTTCTTATATTGAATATATTTGGTGTTAATTTTGTAGAAATTCATTATTCACAATTAAAAGAAACTACGTGATGTAGTATTATTTCTACTTTTTTTAAGTTCTTTACCACGACCTAGGTTTCGTTGTATTACAGGTAGGTGTACTTCAGGTGGGCCGTTAGCAAAGAATCTTTGCTAATAGCTCACCTGAAGATATTGTAATACAACAACACCTAGGTCGTGGTAAAGAACTTAAAGAAAGTAGAAATAATATTACATCACGTAGTTTCATTTAATTGTGAATTCAGGATTTCTATAAAAAATAAATCAACGATATTGTTTCCTGGTCCATGGAAAAAAATGGAAATTGGCTTAAATATTCATTAGATACTTTTAAAATAATTGAAAAATATAGCGCTGAAAATAAACTTAATATAATGACACATGGCTAGCAATGGTTTTGTATAAATCTTTGAACTTTCTTTATTTGTGGACCATTACGAAGACTATTGCTTCTAAAACATATCGCTCTATTTTCTTCTTAAATATATCACGCTAGCACGCTACAATCTAAGAGAGAGAGTACTTCTGCTTTTTAATCAGATTTGATATATTATCAAGTGTATCACATCAGGAAAGGAGCAAGAACATTTTCTCAAGTAGTTTCATGAGGAAATATTATTTGCTGTTATTTTATTACGTAAGTCTAATATCTGCAATAGTAATCGGCAAAGCAATTGGTTGTCAACCGGTCAAAATAATTCTGTAAACAAAGTTATCTCTTAAAACAGAGTATCGTTTTAAAAGATAACTTTGATTCGATCGAGGGCATAATAAAAACCGCTTATTCTTTTTTCCACTCTGTGGTAATGAATTCCATAAGATTTTTCCACGTTTTGTTTTCAAGTCTCAAACACGAATACAATCATAAAACTAAAATTTAAATACCTGTTTATTAACGCTTAATTAAAATAAAATATTTAAAGGTGTGGGTATATATGTTGTCAAACATAAATAAATCATATCACGCTTAAATGACGCTATTCCGCCCCAAATGAATAAATTATTCAGTCCGTAGCCTTTGAGTAGAATAATCTATTTAAGGGATTTAAACTGTGTAAATTATATGATTCCTTGACTAAACATCAAAAGCCGCATAAAGGAAATGTACAATTTTATTTTAAGCCGAGTCCACCTATGCAAAAGTGATAAAAAGTAGCCTTTTTTTACTAATATGGTTGAAAGAAGAAGTTGAGGATATAAAGGTTTTCAAACAATTCACACGCTAATTCTAGACGTATTTCATTATAAAGTCTCTCTTGATAACATTGATAACTAAACCCCTAGGATTCCAAGAATATATTTTATCTAGACGGTAAAGATAGAAACAGATTGTTAAGCAGTTTGTGGACTGATTAATACAGACGTAAGTTTTTAGTTATCACCATCCACTATAACAAACATTTTAAGAAAGTAAACTGGTCTTTGTTCCCACCTGAATATGTTGTAATACAACGAAACCTAGGTCGTGGTAAAGAAATTAAAGAAAGTAGAAGTAATACTACATCACGTAGTTTCTTTTAATTGTGAATAATGAATTTCTACACAATTAACGCCAAATATATTCAATAAATTATTTTCCCTATTTGACATGAGAAAATAGAAGCAAATCATATATATCTTCAGAAATGTGTTTCCACTTCGCTTTTCTTTGGGCATATACATTAAAAAAATTAAATGGAACTTCTCAGTAAAATTTAAATAAATAATCTTTAGAGTCTTTAATTACTTAAGTTAACTGAAGGAATTTATTTTTAATTTAATGATTTATTTACCGGTTTCCATTTCCGTTAAAATTTTGCATTGCCATTTTATTTATTAAAAGCATATTATTTGGACTAATAAAGTGAAAAATAGATATAAAAAAACACAATGTGAGAAATTCATATTATAACATGACTTCCTAAGGAAATTGAAACGAATTAAGTTGAATATTTTTAAATAAAATGTATTGTCGAAGAAATCTATTTAATGTTTTTTATAAAAATGCAGTACGTAATTAATACCACAAATAGACTTAGGTATCGAATTTTTGCGGAAATTTCGCACTCTCGATGATTTTCACTGTACCAGAATGTACAAATGCAGTGTAAAAAACTTGATGGAAATTAAAATATACGTAGATATACATATCTACAAACACCAATTAGAAGTTCCGAATAACTATTCGGTTGATAGTCTGCAGGTAAGGAAGTCCTCGTCAGTATCGCTCACCGTACGAATATTAACATAATACGATTCTATACACATTTTACATCCCTCTTACTCAAGATCAATTTAATGTACAGAGTTGAAAGGTAAAAAGATAGAAAACATATAAGATGAAAGACATGATAAACACCACATCGTTTCAAATTTTGTGACGTTACTCTCAATGTTATTGAGATACACAATTAAATGAAACTACGTGATGTAGTATTATTTCTACTTTCTTTAATTTATTGACCACGACCTAGGTTTCGTTGTATTACAAAGAAAGCAAGAATATTACAATCAATGTATTACAATAGCAAGAATTTTTGTTTAGCAAGAATTTTATTAGCAAGAATCTTTGCTAATATCCCACCTGAAGATGTTGTAATACAACGAAACCTAGGTCGTGGTAAAGAAATTAAAGAAAGTAGAAATAATACTACATCACGTAGTTTCATTTAATTGTGAATAATGAATTTCTACAAAATTAACGCCAAATATATTCAACAGTTATTGAGATACTTAATGCACTAAAAGTTACAAATGTTGGTATTGACTAACTCAAATATTTTCAAAACCCATTACTTATTTCCAGTAGAATATATATATATATATATATATATATATATATATATATATATAAATATATATTTATATATATATATATATATATATATATGTATATATATATATATATATATAGACGTCTTTTGCTCTTAAATTTTTTTAGGTAGATTTAGACAATCAGATTGGTGGCAACACTATAAGTAAAATATTTTCATTATTCTCACCATTTCCTTTTGTATTTTACTTTATTAGAGTGTAACTATTATTTATTCATATTTTCTCTAATTGCTTAATCATGGTGGAAAACGTAGAAAATGTTAAGTTTTTTAGCACATTTATTCAAATATGACGGATATTCTAACAAATTATACGAGTATTTAAATGCTCATGAAAACTTAAGTGCATATATTAAAGAGCCAGTACAATATACAGTTATGTTAAGTAAATTAACAGGGAGGCCGAAATGAATTTATGAAGTAAAATTCATAATTATAACTGGTAAATCATGTAAAGGACCCAGTCAAACGATTCAAAAAGAACCCATGAATTTGAAAATAAAACCTTGGGAAACATATAGAGAATTTGCTAACAGAATAAGAAATATTACTTTAATTTTTTCTATGAAATTTGAAGCATAGTACAGTGCATAAGATTCCTTAAATATAACAATGGAAGCATATAATAACACCTTACGTGCAGCTTTCCTAAATAGTTATAAACTGCCATATAGTTATATCATACCAATCAGACTTCAAAATCCACAAACCATAAATTAAGCATTTTTCCTAATTATCAAAATAGATTATGTTAAACACAGAGTATTTTATAATGACCATGCCAAAATAATTTAAATAATGACAATTTTAATCACTTTATTGGTGGAAAAAAAAATAATTGGGGATTTTAGCTCACAATTATTCATTACACTAGAGTACGAATTGGACACCAAACAAAATTCGTTTTTTACATCAATACAAGTCGTCAGGATATTTTGTATATCGACAGAGAGAGTATACTTGTCAATGAATCCATAGAAGTGCATATATTAAGAACTTTATATAAACTAGTTTTTTATAAAATAAGTAATAGAAAAGAGAAAGAAGTTAAATAATATAAGACAGATATCAAACGCCTACCATATGAAATTGGTGATCTAGTTTATAGAGATACAAACAGATGGAAAATAAAAGAAAAACAATTATTTAAATATAGAAAGTCTATCAAAATAAAATAATGTAATCTTAGAAAAAACGTAAACAGGCTCATTTTAACCAAATAAAAAAATATATTCCAGATGTTCCATCGTGCTCGGAGTCAAAATGAAACTAGAAAATAAAATAGCAGTGGTCCTTTATTCTCATCCTCAATATACCTAACATTTTCGAATTATATTACTGATACTGACCAGTAACTTTCAGTCAGAAAATGAGTTAATGAAATCAAGTAACACAATAAAATTTTAAATGTTTGTAAAACAAGTAAGGAGAGCATTATATGAATCCAATAATAACTTGGAAGTGTTTAGGAAACGTGGAGCAAAGATAATCAGTAATCCAGTTGGAAGTATACTTAAACCAATTTTAGGTAATTTAGAATTTAATTATACTAATGTTAAATATTTTGAAACGGAAACTAACAATACAAAAAACTTGATGGGACTGTGATGGAAATACAAGAATCAACAAAAATTAACAAATAGCAGTAACGAAATTGGCACTAAACACACTTAGTAAACAAAACGCACTTTTGATGAAAAGGTTAACAGATTTAGTATTTCAATTAATAATATAAAGAAGGAGCAAGTAGAGGAGTCTCAGTATAGAGATACTTATATTCATTGAATAATTAATACAGAACTTTTTACTAATATATTAGGTAGATTGGAAAATGCTGTATTATTTGCTACGTTGAATACGATGCATAGTAGTATAATATATTTAAACATGTTGTGAGAAATTATTCATAAAATACCTAAAGGTAACCATAAATAAATTATATTAATAGATCTTGCGCTTTTGGAAATGGTAGTTAACGTTAGAGCATGTATGATTAAAGAGACTGTCACATTTTTGACTGAAGCGCCTGTGCTACAAATAAATTCATTCCTTTATTTAAACATTCATTCAAGTCTCATCCCGAAAAACTAACCCGTTCACTTAATTCCAATACGAAAAGGACACTTTTTTTGGCCAATTAATGAACCATATATACATATGGTTTAATTGGCCATACATATTACAAAAAAAACATTCTATTGCCAAGTTGCTTCTGTAATAAAATGTGATACAAACACGCCCTGTGAAATAAACATTTTTATAAGCGACAAAGATCTAAACAATCGTATTACGATACCTATAAGTTGGTAAGGGTTAGGGAAACAACAAATAAAATAAATTAAACAATGCGTTATTAGCCTGAATATTAAACCTGAAGCAATCAGTACCTGTACTTTGTGGGTAATATCTAATAACGCTACTACAAACATGTAAGCTACAGATAAAAAATGTTAGTAAGCGGACTCACTTTATTGACACAAAGAATTTTAAAATTCCGGATATAATTTTAAAAGGAAGACAGCTGCCAACCAATAATGATGACAAGTTTCAAGAATTCGATGACACATGTTAAAGAATTGGGAGGAATTTAAGAGAATACATTACGGAACCAAACACCGGCAAACATAAACATTTTATCAGTCGGAAGTTCCAGTATAATCTCGGTGTTATTGCTATATCTTGGATCCTCTACAGGAAGATTATATCCTGTAGTAAAGAAGAAGCCCCAACATAAATATCAACGTCAGTTGCAAACAACCCTTAAGACCGTACCTCGTCTTCACATGTGGTTGTTTTCAAGCTAGAAAAAGAAGGAGTTAGCATATCTCACAGTGTAATTTATGTTTACTGACAACGGTTTATTGCAATGCTGGTCATACAAAATCGAACGACAATTCTCATAAGCAAGCTAACACAGCAGATCGGACTAGAATACGAAATCGAAAGAATTAACAGAATTTATGATATACCAAATGAATTAAAGGAATTTTGACCTCATGGTTTGATTTATGCTTAAGGACAACAATCAACCATATTGCTGATCACACAAGACCCACCAAGAATTCCCACATATAAGCAAACACAGCAACCGGAAGTGAAGTGACAATGAACGACAGACACGTTATATACTACCAGAAGATAAAATTATATTAACCATAAGAAAAAAAGGATATGCGGTTGAAATGCAACTGAATGTTGTCTTGATCATTTAAATGTTCAATCGTAATGCTCGAAACGCTTTTTTATATAATAATTGTGGGTTGGCACTTGATATAGTGTTTAACAAATATTTCTAATCGCTGTATAGTCTGAATCTGTCACAATTCCATGATGTACTGATGGTTTCTCCTAATTGCAGTGGTTGCAACGTTGATAAGCATTAATGATACTAGATAACTATCAGTAATAACCACTTGATCGCCGATACAGAATTTTCTATCTCACTCCCATGCATGGGTAACTTTCAAGGATATGTGTCCCAACTTGATTTGTTGACGTGACTAAGTAATTTTGGCAGTGAATGTGATTCATCACAGAATGAGAAATTTTATATAAAAAAAATATAATATATTAAAACGCTTATTCGATTCAGCATTGCATTAGGCTATATTATGACAGCGATGTTCCATTTCAGTGATAGGAAATGGTTTCAACTATACCTGTACGTGATACGTTATTATTACCTCGATAGTTTCTATCCTATTTACCCTATGTTTCTTGAAATAACTTGCAAAATTTATATCACAATTTTAATAAAAGAAATGTTGTGATGCAAATCTTCTACCAAAAATATTTTCAAGCTATGTACCTAATAAGCTCCGACATTTTTCAGAACTGCTGTAATAAAATCGCAACAACTTTTCGCTAGGTCGCTTTGTTATAAGAGCAAAAATTTTCGTCAAAACAAATTAAATTAGAGGCCAAACAGTGCTCCTGTAAATATTTAACATCACTCCCTCTAATAAGAAAAAGTTTAATATGAAAATAAGCTTTGCCAAAGTAATTTTACGCGATATGATGGAAAAATTTAAAGCAAAAATATATTCAAGAAATGAAAAAGTGGGCGTAAATTTCATACAATAAACACCTTAATATAGCACACATTAATACGGTGACTCACGAAATGGGAAAAGTTTCACTCGCAGTAACGTGAAGGATCGAGTTCGTGAAACTATCGTGTCTTTAGAAGATTTTTTGAAGGATATTTATAGGTAATTATTTTGTGATGTCTTAAATTGTTCTCTTAACTCTTCTATTAATTTTCTATTAATTATATTTAAAAATAGAAAATCGTAGATCAACAATATGAAAAGATCTAAAACTAACAAAATTTACTTTACTAAAATTTCTCCTTAAATGTATCTTATACCTACGACAAAATGGATATGTATTTAAATTAAACTCGTCAAGTACAAATAAAGTTGGCATCTTGAGGATATGACCAACGCTCAGCTCAAATACAAATTTAATTGAATAAAGTATTTAATATTATTTTGCGTTTCCAAGGGTATGGCAGGAATGTATTTATAATTAGAAAATAAAAAAATTATTTCACATATAATTTGCAAAATAGAAGGATACTTCTGCATTAAACATCAGATCTTGTTAATTTTTATTTACCTAAGTATAAAGATTTAAAATTATTTAAAAATTAATAACATTAATTTAATTTACATCTGGTTTCTACTTACCTTAAATTGGTAAGTATTAAAATAAAATTTAAAAAAAAATAAAACTCATTAAGTACGAAGAATGCTCGCATTAAGATGTTTTGCTACACACTTAGTATGTATAAACACTGAGGGTACAAAGAAGATATTTTAAAGCAGTTACAGCTATCCATATTATTTTTCAATATAATATATATATATATATATATATATATATATATATATATATATAAACATGTATATGTATATATATATATATATATATATATATATATATATATATATATATATATATTCCGGTGCACGATACATAAAAATATTTCGATATTTTTGTAAGATCAATCGTTGTGAAATATTTGTAGTAAAGAATCAAATATTAAACTCTATTTTCTCCAATTATTTACCCTAATAATTCTATAACTTTACTTAGTTATGGTCGCTTTTTCCCCACATTCTCCAGTACACTATTGCCCTGCACCCATTTAATTTTACTGTCCGTTTTGTAATGTCGCAAACTTCGCTGTGCTCTCTTAGCCAGTTACTTCTTTTACGGCCTTAAAGAGTAATGCCTACTAGTTCTTTCTCAATTGATCTTTAAACCACTTGAATTTTGTAGAGGAGAATTCACGAATAGGAATATCTTCGCTCCGAACGTGAGCTCTGGTAGAATTTTCTAATGGTATGTGCAAGCCATTTGTTTAGCACTCATTTTTTGGAGTAAATTCGAGCTTAGAGTAGTCTGCCCATACTAGTCTTATGCGCCTATCAACTCCTTTGCTCGATTGTGTTTACTAATTACTACTTCCTGACCAAAATACACATACTTTTTCTCTCTCTCTATTATTTACTCTAATATCTTCAGTACAATTTCAGTCATTAGTGATGACTATGTTTTTGTCGTCTCTTTTTCAAACCACACTTTTCAAACCCATGGTTAAATCCCATATCATGGTGTTGAAAACCGAAATTACTCAGTCTCTTAAACTAATATTCTCTTTCTCCTAATGCAACGATTTAATAATATCCTCCCATTTAAGTATATATATATATATATATATATATATATATATATATATATATATATATATATATGTATATATATATATATATATGTATATATATATATATATATATATATATATATATATATCGTTTTATACCTTTGCACCCAGAGATAACTACGTTTACTCTTGCCATGTATTCTTTTAAAGAATAAACTCTTATCAAACTACTTCACCGGAGCGGATCATTCACAATAGTGGATGTAAATTTGTTCCAAATGTTCATGTCTCATGTGCGTGATAGTTTTGATAGGAATTGTCATGTTACGTGTACTTTATCCCATTCATTATTTACCCATCGCGATAATGACTAGCAAAGTTTACACCACAGCGTTCGGCGCCACTAGTAACTCGTCACTTTTATTGCCGTCCGTGAAATTGCTTCATTAATTCAAAGTATTTCCTTGTTATATACAAGCACTTTGCGTAGTTGTACATTGTAACACTATGCAATTTAGATAGCGACCGGTAGATTTTGTATGTAGTTATGAATTTTATGAAGAATGTGAATCCTGTTTGTATAAGTTGTCTCATTTTTATTTGTCTCTAAGAAACTTAGTTTGGCTTGGGTTACCTCGAAAATTTAATATTGAGTGATGTTATTGTTAACCTCAAAAATTTCACAAACTTCTTAAAATTTAAATTGTATTAAAAATAGGATTTTCAGGGCCTTTTTATAGATTGCACTTAAACTATAACGATGAACCTAGAAATCGTGGTTTTTGAGATATTCACGTGAATAGATGTGGTAATTATAATTTGTGGCCCTAAATATTTATTACGCTAAATCCATATTAATATTGGCTTGTCTTAAATTGATATAGAATATATATATATATATATATATATATATATATACATACATATATATATATATATATATATATATATATATATATTATATAGTTGTCTAGTGACAGATTTCAAAGTTTGAACAATCATAGTTTCTGAACGCACCGTTGAGGCGTACATTTTAAGTGAATTTTCGCTGTCTGTAGCACGCCCTCGATTTAATAATCGTTACGGTATTCGTCAATTACATAATGGACCATCGATCAACCTAATTCAGTCATGGGCAGCAAGGTTCAGAGCTACAGGATCAACATTAAATAGGCCCAGGCCAGGACCTACACCATTGGTAGCCACGGATGAAAATGTCAAGCGTGTTATGGTTTCTGTCGTTGAAAATCCCCGTTTATCACTGCGTACACGTTCATCGATATTGGGAATTCCGAAATCAACTTTACAGTTAATAATGCAAAAAAAGCTCAAGTTCCCTTCATATAAAATTCTAATTGTTCAAGATTTACACGATTCAGACTTTGGATTAAGGAAAACTTACGCGGAGGTGATGTTGTTGATATTTCGTACTGCTACCCGGATGGGCAACATATTCTTTAGTGACGAAGCTTACTTTCACATTGGAGGATATGTGAATAAACAGAATTTTCGTTACTGGGATGTCCACAACCCAAGACAAATGCATCAAGAGCCTTTACATAAGCCTAAAGTAACAGTCTGGAGTGCCATGTCTGCATCTGCAATCATAGGGCCTTATTTATTTGAAAATCAACGTGGCCAAACTGTAACTGTGAATTCGGAGAGATATGCCCAGATGTTAAATGACTTTTTCAGAGTAGAACTACAGAATAGTCCATCCTTCAACCAAAACACATGGTTCCAGCAGGACGGGGCCACAGCTCACACTGCTAATGTGTCCATGAATAGAGTGCGGCAGTGACATTTTTCTTATGGGGATACTTAAAATCCGTTATTTACAAAACAAATCCGAGCACTGTGACACAATTTTAAGAAAATATTCGAGCCGAAGTCAGTACCCACCCCCCATACCCCAGTCGCTCTGCAAACGCGTTTTTGAAAACATGCGTGCTAGACTCAAAGAGTGTGTCAGACTCGATGGCCGCCATTTGGAAAACGTGGTTTTTAAAAAATGAAATCCGCATTTGTTGTTATAAAGTTAAAATAAACCTACTTTGTATTAGAGGTGTAGTTTTTTTTTACAATTTTTCAGACATTGAAATCTGCCACTGGACACCCTGTATGTATATATATATATATATATATATATATATATATATATATATATGTATATATATATATATATATATATATATGCATATATATGTATACATAAATATACAAATCTTACGACATTATGGATATGATTATTATATATTAAGTTTATGCCAATATATATGTAGGGCGGTTGTTATTAGTTACGGTATCTTGCTCGATTATGATTTATAATATCCTAATGTAAATCTAGATGTCGGACAAAGTAAGACGCAATTCGTTGACTATAAAGAAATAAATTTTCGTTGAAATAAAGCATAAAACACGCCCTTTTTCTAATTAACAGCAAAAAAATAGCATCTATAACTCTTCTTAACACACCCAGTACTTGCTCGGAGTGCGGTGTTACTCGAGCGGCGCTGAAAGATTTGTGCAAATAACATGTGTACGAAAAGGATGACAAATAATTATGAATATTATTTTCAATTTTCTGAAAAAGAAATAATTTTTTAATCCAGGAATAACGTCTTTCTTTGTCCGACACTTATTACCGGACACCGTGTTTAATAGATAGGCTAGTGTCAAAAATGCGCAAAACGAATCAATGTGGGGAAAGTAAATACGTTGAAAATGAACAATATTTTCGATATAGTATAGCTAAATAAAAACACAAAACAAATATATATATATATATATATATATATATATATATGTATATATAACAATATATATACATATATATATATATATATATATATATATATATATAAATTTTAATATTTAATTAATTTGCATCAAGCCAAGATCAAAAAATTCATTTAAAAACCTGGTTTTGTTTTTTTTCTCCCTTCAAATTATATAGTCTGTTTTTTACAAAAATATTTAAAAAATATACTATACGCCATATACTACATGCGAGTTTGCATCGAGAACAATAAATATTTTTAATACTTAATATAATTAACATATCTGTTATCGTAACCCAAACAAGGTTGTCTCTCAGTAATACCTAATAATAGGGAAACTTTTATAATCGGTATGCATATCGTTTAAAGAGATCAGAGCTACATAAAAAAATCTATCGGTCACCAACTAAATGGCATAGTGTGACAATGTACAACTACCCAAGGTGCTCGTATATAACAAGGAAAGACATTGAATCAGTGAAGCAATTTCACGGACGGCAGAAAAAGCTACTAGTGGCGCCGAACGCCGTTAGGTAAACTTATCCGAAACTCATAAATAAGCTACGACTCTAGCCAAGATCGGGTTCTAGACCAGCAGAAAAGTTTTTTAAGTAAGTTTTTTACGTAGGTAGATTCAAATGTTTCCTCTCGCTTGAAATGTGCTAAATGATACTTTTTTTTAATTCTTTTCCAAACAGCTATGTTCAATCGAGCAAATTCTCTTGTTATTAGGCTATAAATTACAGAGTTCTTTTTTCACGATAGAATATTTTATTAATATTAAATTAACTGTGGAGGCTTTACTCATATGTAGGTATCTATATTGACTTTATTATGGCAAAGTCTGGCCAACTTTACGATGTTACTAGACTACACTCCATACAAGTAATATAATTCGCTGTATGTATTGCTTTTCTTTTAAAAAGTATGACAATTTCTTTAAATATGGATATCATCTAAAAGAAACCCTTTTAAAATATTGAAAAAAGAATTCGTTATTAAAAATAAGATGTAAAAGATTTTAGTGATCAAAAGTTTTATTAAAAAAAATAACTTCAAATATATTAATGTTGTGAACATGAATGAGAGAGAATGATAAATTATTTGTAAATTATAAAACAAGGTAAAGAGAGGGGAAAGAAAATCGTCAAGCCCTCGTCAACTACAACATCAAATATAAGGTCATTGAATCTTTGAAAGCTTTGAAGTTTTTCTCCCTAAGGATTCATTTCTTCTTGTAAATGATTCTCAGCAATATGCTAGATGACTATAGCGCTAAAAGCCAACCTTGGGGCTCTTCTGTTCTTGATTCTAAAGGGCAACAAATTTTAGCAAGTTTTAACAAGTGAAATTCTCATTAATCGAGGTTTGAATGTTATTAATAGTAAACTGTGCATATACCTTTCCAGATTCACTTGCACATAGTCTGCTCTTGATATCACAGCTGTCAGCTACCATATGGCTAAAAGCTGCACATGGAATGTTTTGAAAAATACAGTGACCGACTATAGACTCATCATCACCTTATCGCATTTCCTTTCCGTCACAAAAGGGAAACAAACTAAAAGGTCCTGGAACTTTAGAAAGACGAACTGGGAAAAACTTACTGCTCCTTTGGATGCCCTATATTTTAATATACCTTCCACCTTAGATCTATATCGCAGAAAAGTAAAAGTGCTGAAGTTTTCCAACAACGTCTTAACTGCTATGACGCGTTATATACAGAGAAGAAGTCTGAAAAAAATTGAATTCCGTACTGGAAGGGTTTTAAAATTAACTCCCTTATTTAGAAAATATATAATCTAAACTTTTCCAATTTCTATAATTCTGAAATTCAAGATATATTATCCAAAATATCTGGTAGTTACCTGTTTTTTTCAGAAATTACTGAAAAAAACAGGAAACTCTTTGTTAAAGCAACTGTCAAGGTTAAAGAGGCAACAGTAGATGTCAACAGTAGTCTGAATTATGCAAGAGACCGGATTCTGAAAAGGATTCAAAACGCTGGAAGATCGTGACGACCTTAACTAATTGTTTTAGTGGTCATACTGACCAACAGTCGAACGTTAATGAATATCACGTGTCCTCTGATGCCTTAAACAAAACTATTGCCAATACCGTAATCTTGCATTACTTTATTTCCAGTAAATTAAAATTTTATACGGAGGAAAATCTGTCTGCATTTTGATAAAACATTTCTGCTGGAAGAAAGAGCTTCGAAAGGTTACCGCCAGAATCACATATTCAACGACATCACCATACAGGAATTAATCAAGCTATTAACAATACTGATCAATTGACATCATCTGGTAATGACTTAATTTTCGGCCGTATGGTGAAATATTTTGGAAATTTGGCCAGAAAATTTTTTCAGATGTGAAGAATCAGCCCCTATTGTAAACAATTCTTTTAAGAATATTCTATTCTGGTCTCGAGATTTCAAACTGAAATTCAATCGACAAAAAACATTCTTTATGATTTTTTTAGAGGACCGATGATACAGAAAACAATTTAAATAAATAATTCTGAAGGATAATACTCCCCTTGTATGGAAAAAATTCCAAAATATCTGGTAGTTAGTCTTGATCCTGAACTGCGATCTACCAAACATATTACAAATTATGGACTCAAGTCACTTCGGAAAATAAAAATAACAAAATGTCTATGTGATACTAATTAGAACGCAAGCCCCAAAACTTCCTACGACCAACACAACGATCATTAGACCGCGTCTTAAATATTACACTCCACAAGTGCAAATGTTTTAACTGCCGTACTAAATTATTTAGGGAGTGTCCAGGCCAGAGAAGCAAAAATAATTGGTTGCACTCGTTCCTCCACAGACAACAAAAACGTTGTGCAGGAATGTGACCTCGTTTCTCTAAAAACTGGAGAAAATATCATACCATTAGCTTTACTTACAAAGCCAAAAACCACTCTACTGATTACATTTCACAAAGAAAATTACTGAATTGGTTACTTATAGTAAATTACAATTACTCTAAGTAACCACTAATAGTAACAGACTTAAGATTGTTGTTGAGAGAAAATTTAAATTGTTCCTGACAACTTGATAATACCCGAAGAACATTTTTCTCTCGAATATTCATAAAAAAACTACAATAAACTTGAACCTTACCAGGCACCGTACACAAAATATCCTATTGAATATGTTCTGGCAAGGGATATGGATAAAATAAAAAGAATGCACCACTACACTGACGATTCTACTGATAAAACTATTTGGAACGGTGGTGCTGGCATATATTCGGAATTCATAAATGTCATTACGGAGGAATATAAAATTACCATAGACACTATGGCCTCAAATTTCTTTAGTGAAATGAAAGCAATTAATAAAATAAAATTCTCGAACTATTCTTAAAGACACTAATTTAAAATAAATTTTAATATTTGTCAAAAGGAAAAGCAATATATACGGCAAACTATATTATATGCAACGTAGCCCAGCAGTACCAAAAATACGTCAGACTTTTCCATAATGAAGTCAATGCAGATACTTACTATATAACTACTAGATAACCTACTCATCAGTTCAGCCTTTACGGTTAACTTAATTTAATTAAAATTGCATAAATATATAAAATAAAAATAACGGAATTACGTACATCAATCTGAGCGACGAAAGATATCGAATTATCAGTTATTTTATAGTTTACTATTGCTAGTACTTTAACTTATTTCTGTTTTCTACCAAGTGCACCTCCTACAGGTTATTTCAGGAGCCGTGAAAAAAGAACTCTGTATATAACAAACTGATAATTTTTCTACGAGATAATTTTGCTCTATTTAAAACAGCATGTTGGAAAAGAATTAACAAAAGTATCACTAAATATATTTAAAGCGAAACGAAACGTCCGAATCTTCGAAAAAAGCTTATTGAAAAAAAAAATTCCAAGGCTCGAACCGGTCCTGGTTAGAGCCGGGACTTGTTTATGTGTTTCACAAATTTACACAACAGGGTTCGGTGCCACTAGTAACTCGTGGCTTTTACTGCCATTCGTAAAATTGTTTCACTAATTCAAAGTCTTCCCTTGTTATATACGAGCAACTTGGGTAGTTTAAATTGTCACACTATGCGATTTAGTTAGCGACCGGTAGATTTTTTATGTAGCTGTAATCTCTTTGAACGATGTGTGCTCCGATTATAATTTTCCTTATTTTTCGTGTTGCTGGGAGTCAATATTGTTTGGGTTACGATAATAGACATGTTAATTATATTAAGTATCATAAAATATTTATTGCGCTAAAAAGTTTGTATTAAAAATTGTCCATCTTAAATAAAATAAATTCTTTTCAAACAAGATGCTGGAAGATCCTTGAGGCAAACTCGCACTTTAAAATATGGTAATTGTTTAATTATTTTTGTATCAAAACAGACATAATATCACCTGAGAAGAGAATAAAAAAACCAAATCGTCGTTAAAATAAAATTTAATTGATGGCTTTTGTTTAGACAATTGAAGATGATATTCATAATTATTTGTCATATTTTTCGTACTGTGCGTAACATTGTTCAGTGCCGCTTGGGCGAATAACCCGCGAACAGCTGTGAAGACGTCATCACTGCGGGTAAACAACACAGTCCGAGAAAATATTAAGTGTCCTAAAAAAGTTATGTGTAACTTTTTTTGCACTCAACTACAAAAAGGCGTGTTTTAAGTTTTATTTCAAAGATGATTTATTTCTTTACAACCAACAAATAGCGTCTTTCTTTGTCCGACACTTATTCCCGGACACCGTGTATATTTATTTCCAATAAGAATCTAACAGATACATTAGGATATTACAAACCATAATCCAACAAGATACGGTAACCTATTTCAATATGCGAATATTGAAACCGGATAACAATACAGGCAAAACCAATACACAATGATCCTGTCGAACCAGCATCGAACATATTGCATTTACTGAAGCGTTAATTCGAGTGATGAAATGAGTCCGGTGTCCTTACCGTTGGTCGCTGCGTATTGGTATAAAATGAATATATTTTAATCATATATATATATATATATATATATATATATATATATATATATATATATATATATATATACATATGTATGTATATATATATATATATATATATATATGTATGTATGAACATGTATTTGCTTAATGTTTTTTTTTTCTTTTGCAATAATATTTCGTTTTATTTTTTCCTTAATTTGCATAAAATCCATATTAACAAATAGGCTTGGTTTCCTTTTTCTCTTTTGAAATGGCGTAATGAATTTGCTTCACTAATTCAAAGTTTCCTTGTTATATACGAACAACTTGCGTAGTATTACATTGTCACAATATGTGTGTTTGGTTAGAAAAATAAAGAAGCAATAAAATGCGAATTTGCAACTAAGTTTCCTGTGTTTTCTAAAGTGAGTTTAGGAAAAGCCATCATTAGTATGTACTTTTCAGCGCAGTAAATATTTATGGATAACTAATATAATTACCACATATATAATCGTGAATATCTCGAAAACTACCACACCTAAATACATCGTTATGGTTTTCCTACATTATTTGCGTAGGCTTTTGAAAACCTTATTTTGTTAGAATTTAAGTCAGGGTTCCACATATTGACAATGATACAACAAGACTTTTACATGAATTTACATTTTAAGTTTAGGCATTTTCAACTTATTCAGTGAATCCAAAACTTTATGATTGGTCATAAAAATTTTGGATTTACGGCTAATTACTACTAAAACTTTAATATTATATAAAATGTAAAAAAATGCAAAGGAACCAAATTTATAATACAATTTTTAAAAAAAATTACTTTTTCCCTTTTCCATCTTTCTTTACAATTTTTCGTACGTCCCGTAAATACAACAATTTCAAATAACTTGTAATTTATTGGGGTAAAGAATAACTTCACTTAACATTAAGTTTTCGAAGTAGCTTAAGCATCATAGTTTCTTAGCGACAAGTAAAAATGAGATAACTTATATAATCGGAGTGCACGTTGTTCACAGAGTTCACAGCTGCATATAAAAATCTACCGGTCGCGAGCTAAGTCGTATAGTGTGATAATGTACAATTACCCAAGGTGCTCGTATATAACAAGGAGACTTTAAATTAGTGAAGCAATTTCACGGACGGCTGTAAAAGCGACGAGGAGATACTAGTGGCGCCGAACGCTATTGTGTAAACTTATTCGAAACTCGTAAATAAGTCTCGGCTCTGGCAAAGACCGGGTTCAACATTGGAAGAAAAAGTTTTTCAATTAAGTTTTTTTACGCAACCGGACTTGAACGTTACGTTTTGCTCGAATTGTATTAGGTGATATTTTTGTTAATTCTTTTCCAAAGCTGTGTTAAATCGAGCAATTTTCTCTTGTGGAAGAATTATTTGCCCATAAATTACAAAGTTCCTTTTCGATGGCTCTCGAAAGTAAATGCGATTCGTATAAAATAAAAACAGTTCAAAGGACTAACAAGAGTAAACTATGCAATAACTGACAATTTAACGTTTTCGCGTGCTTCAATAAGTGTCCATAATTTGTTTATCTGTATATTATGTATTAATCTGTATATTATGTGTTATTCATAATAAGTTAGGTACGAAAGCTGAGCTAATTGGTGTGTATCTTTGTTGACTTCATTATGGCAATATCTGCGAAAATATACGTTCGATGATATTTACGCTACTGGTGGCGTACATTGTACATAATTGATGTAATTCGCTGTATGTATTGCTTTCCCTTTTGACAAATGTGACAATTTACGGAAATAAGTATATTTCAGAACAGTTCGGAAAATTTAGTGGAAATTTTGCACAAATATGGAAGAAAGCTTTTGGAAAATATTACCAAGAATTTTATTTTTGAAGAACTAGGAGTATTCTTTGATTATACTACAATTTACCCATTAATATGCTACTTAAAATACATAGTATTCCATTTCTTTCTATAAGGACGAATTATGATTGTCTTAAAAATATTTTTGCACGACTTAAGGTAGTACAAATTCAGAGATATATTAAAAAATATGCAAAAAATGTTTCACCTCGTCACTGCTATTTATTTCCAAAACTATTGTGGCTAAAATTATGAAAAGAAATGTTTTCAAGAGGCTACGTAAGGAGGGTTGTAGGAAAACCATAATGATGATTTTGGATGTCATAGTTTCTGAGATATTCAAGATAATCTATACGTCCCTACAACTTAACCGGATTAGGTCTTATTAAATATTTATTGCGCTAGGAAGTCAACATACATAATAATTTATCATGAATAAATAAGTAAAGTTACACTTCAAATCAGGATGAGCTACACTCGTACTCATTTGCATTTTATTTTTTTTTTGTTTGCATTTTGGTTGTTTAAATTGAGGACATTTGAAATATTATTCAGGAATCAGATAGTAATCAATAAAGAGTTTATTAAAATTAGATAATATGGTAATTAAGAAGGAGTTGATTACAAAATAAATCTAATAACGGCGAATTTGCCACTATCTTTTTTTCAGAGACAAAAAAGAAAAGGAAGTTTATTTTTTCCTTATTAATAACATCCCACAAACTTAAATAGAAAATTCTTTTCTAATGGCTTTTTTACGTTTGGTCACTTCCTTAAAATTAAATTATACCTAATTATTGTTGTATTTTAAATAAGCACATAACTTGTATAAAATTTATATCTGTTATTTATATTGTTTAAATGGTTTAGTCACGTACCAACGAAAATTATGTAGAGGACACGTTAACGGAGATATAGGTTGTTATAATAATAACGTTTCTCGATCCTTTTGCCAAGAAATCCTGAAAAAATAAATTTCTTATTTATTTTTGTTATAAATACGGATATTTCTAATACCGCGACCATATTACTTTGTGCACACAAGAAGGCATTATTAGTTCCAAAAATTAAAACCATCGTAATGAAACAAATCTCATGAATTATATTTTAACAACTGATGAAAATATTTTCAATAGCTTTATTTTAAGCGTTCAGAATAAAAAAACATTGTACGATTTGAAAAAGTTTGGAGACAAGTTGAATCGTAGGAAATTATGAATGTATTGTTCAATTATTAAACAGTTTATAGCTTTGCACGGGCTCTGAAATATTGAGCTGACTTTAATCTACTTTGTGTTAATGAAACAATATTAGAAAAATAACTGAAAAAACATCTGGCGTAATGTCACAAGG
Organism: Druceiella hillmani; assembly: GCA_039881145.1. Lineage (NCBI taxonomy): Eukaryota > Metazoa > Arthropoda > Insecta > Lepidoptera > Hepialidae > Druceiella > Druceiella hillmani. Next base: position 15,920,421 of record JAYKKI010000045.1, read on the forward strand.
ATCCAAGTTCCTGTATGAATCTATAATTTAGTTTAAATTTAAATATTCTTAACTTTAATACGAATTTCTAACTGTAGAAACCGTCAGCTTCTGTGAAATAAGTAATGAGGGAGATTTATTTCGTCTTCAAAATTTTCGTTTTCAAAATTTACCTAGATGTAATTCAAAAGACAAAACATTTAAGTAGTCTCATTGTCATAATTACTTAAAACTATAAGGTGTCGAATAAAATTATACTTAGGGTGAAATTATCACTACCGGAGTAATATATTATAATATTTCACAATTAACCGTTACGATTAAGTAGAAGTATTGGTTTTCTTATAAATCGTAAAGTTATTAAAAGAACATTATAAAATCAAGTTCTACATATTGACTCGATCTACATATTGATATGTAGTTCAATACATTGATACAATTATTTATTTAGATACAATTTGATCGTCAAAGAATGAACAAGAGGAAAGAAGAACTCGAAATGTGCTTGAAAGGATTTTTCAAAAAACTTGGAATTGATAGTAGATTATAAATTTGTGTTGAAATGATTAAGTTTATACCAAAGTAGCTTTTCAGAAAGCATTAAAAAGCAGTATGTATTTTGGAACTAAAAAACTAGTAAATTTAATCTAAATGACTCATTGGTTAGGAAGAGCAAGTCTCTGAATTTGGTCCTTGACCATTTAAACCTTGTATGCATTCATAAATTTCTAATTAATTTTCGTCAAAATATCAAAAATAAATCAAGTAATAGTAATGATAAATTACAAATATATTTTGTAATACAATTACCTATATGAAGCGATATGTACGACATTATTATTAACGACTCTATATTTTCACGCGATATTTATTCAAAAACCAATTTATAACACACATATGTCTCGAAATTGCTAAGTTAAGTATTATTTCTGAAATAAACCAATAATGATGTACAAAACTCTCATCACAGTATCATTAGACAGATCCTAAATGGTTCATTGGTTAGGAAGAGCAAGTCTCTGAATTTGGTCCTTGACCATTTAAACCTTGTACGCATTCATAAATTTCCAATTAATTTTCGTCAAAATATCAAAAATAAATCAAGTAATAGTAATGATAAATTACAAATATATTTTGTAATACAATTACCTATATGAAGCGATATGTACGATATTATTATTAACGACTCTATATTTTCACGCGATATTTATTCAAAAACCAATTTATAACACACATATATCTCGAAATTGCTAACTAAGTTGGGTATTATTTCTAAAATAAACCAATAATGATGTGCAAAACTCTCATCACAGTATCATTAGACAGATCCTGATATATTGTAAGCAGGGCCACACGAAAGGTCGGCGTTGAAATATTAATAATATTTCAGCTAGATGTATATTTCACTTGAATGAATATCTTCCAATTTGGATGAAGGTCTTCAGACGAACGACATGAAATTCTTAGTATTATGTAATTAATTCGTCAAATTCTAACCCTGGCTGTGGAAATAGAATTAATAAAACAATGAATATATTTTACGCTTTCTGCACATAACAATAGTAAGAGAAAAATAAGTGTATAAATAATGTAATAGATCTAATCGAAAATCATGAAAAAAATTTTAAAAATTTAAGCATCGAATGTTTGCAAAGTGTGCTATGCACATGAATATTCCATAACTATAAATAAACGCTTTAATAAGGGTAATCAAATTGAGTGCACTTTGACGAACCTCTATGGATTTATCAAATTTTATATTTGATTTCTGTCATTTCTTTCCTTGCTTTCCTTCTTTCATAATATTTATAATGTCTCCTATTTAGCAAACAATTTTAAGTAATATTACAAAGCTTTATAATTTAGTGGCAAAATGGCGGGAAAAATGGACATCAATAAACGATTGAAAAAATGGGATTGTTGTGATCCGAAATTTAAAAAATTATTTTTACGTTTCATATATCATGACATAGTTTATGGAATCTTTTTCTGTGATTAATACAAGTCAAATACTTTAGTAAAAATTATGTTACTGCCGCTTTATATCCTCATTTGAAACTTCTACTTCCGCTCTAATTTATCTTTTTTCTTTCTAATCCATATAATTAGAGGTAGATTATTTCTAATCTGTATAATTAGAGACAGAGACTTCTAAATAATTTTCTTGTTTTTTAGACTGAGCAAAAAAGTTGACTTCCAATATAACAGTTGAAGCGAATGGACGCTATTGTAGACATCACTTAAGCCAGTGTTTCAGAATTGATGGTTTTAAAATATCGCTATGTACGTGAGCTTCATTTCATAAGTAGGGTGAATTTTTTTAACCGACTTCAAAAAAGAAGGTGGTTCTCATTTTTTTTATGTTTTCTCAAATCTTTGCAATTAATGATAAAATTTGGATGATTGATTTTTTTATACGGAAAGTTATCATAGTTATATAGACACGTTTTTAAATGATTTTATTTTGCTTTGCATTCCTTATTTTATTTGACAATACAAAAATTATGACCGGTTTTTCAATTACTTCTTCTTAACTGATTCTCGTATAACTTTGCACCCTTAATCAGTTCTCATGACAATGCATCATTATGAATTTGAACTTTTGGTTCATCAGTTCTGATACTGCAAATGTACTGCCTTTCAAAACTACCAGACTTGAAGCTCTGCTGTTTTTAATTGATATTTTGCTGCAGGAGTATAGGATATTGATGCTACAGGAATATCGCATGCCTAAACAGTAAGATCTGAAAATCTGCCTGCTCTCTTCTTAAATTAGTATCTTCGATCTCAACAGGAATCGACAATTGAACTCCGGGTTCCAACTCATCAGTCTTAAGCCTTTGAGGATACTACCTGCTTATTATTGAGTCTCCAGACTCAGCTGTTTTTAAATAAGTAGTGTGAGTTTCAAGCAGAGACTCTTTTATAAAACTTTATGTTTCAACTCCTTGGTTCTAAGGCTACAAGGATACTGCTTGCATTAATCGAGACACTTGAGGGTCCGCTGTCTTTAAATTAGGATTATGGGCCTCAAACAGAGACTCTATCATTAAACTTTAGGTTCCGAATCTTCATTCTCGAAACTGCTTTGTGCTGCCTTCATAAACCTTTAAAATTGAGAATTAACTGTTATTAAATGAATACTGTGGGTTTCAAGCAGAAACTCTGTCATTGAAATAAGAGTTAAATATCTCAGTTCTGATGCTCCATGCCTAAACTGCGAGACTTGAGGATTTACTTCTTTTTAATTAGTATTTTGGGTCTTATGGAAAGACTCTGCCCATAAGCTATGGGTTTAATCTCTTTAATCTTGGTACTGTAGGGCCATTGCTTAAATCTCAATATCTAAGGATCTCCCACTTATAAAATTGTATGTTGGGTCTCAAGCAGAGACTCTGTCAATAAATTTTGTGTTCCAACTGCTCAGTTCTAATGTTATAAAGATACTGCCTAAAACAGGAAATATTAGGATCTATTGTTTTCAAATTAGTATTATGGGTATTCTTGAATAATTTCAACGGTTTCAGCACAGTTTCAATAAAAATTGGTTACAATTTTATAACGCCAATCAAAGATACATTATAAAATCCATCAACAATGAACAACACGGGTGCTGTGATCGAATTTGGATGATAGATCTAACGGTAATTTAGTAATAATCTCTAAAATATTGACATACCAAGGATGGAATAAATCTGTTCCATAGTAAAAATATGGTACAACGATGGAGCCTGAAGGTAGTGACAGAAAGTCTTCACTGATGAGGAGTAAACTCAACGAGTTCGAACTCGTTTAATTCGTTTTATTGCAAGAAAGAAATTAACAAAATAAATAAAAAAGTATATACAAGTATTCACAAAGGCATGAAATATCTGAGGTATTAGTGAGTAGGTAGATACGTAAGTACACACTTAAACAAAATCCATGAAGTGGCTGAACATTAGTAAGTAGTTAAATACGTAAATAAGTATATACAAGTATTTGCAAAGATACATAAAAACTAGAATGTTAATAGGTTAATGTCTATATACAAATTCATACACAAAGCAGCACGGTTATTTGTACGATTATATAGATATATGTGAACATATTTAGATTTTCTAAACGCCGCAAATGCCTCTTCCGTTTTCAATAATTGAGGCATTATTGATATTGGATTCATAGTAAGTTAGTCATATTCTGAGTAACGGAATATATTATAGACTTCAAGCAATCACCGAATAAAAAGTGCACAGAAAAGTATAAAATAATGAACATAAGAATTGTTAGTTGGAAATTTTTGTGGTACAACACAATTTACAAAACCTTCAATTGTGATGGACATTGTTTCAAAGTCGCAAATAATTACGACGTAAAAAATAAAAATTGATGTATTATATATATATATATATATATATATATATATATATATATATATATATATATATATTTGGAAACCTTACCTTTATTTACCAAATTTGTTATGTTCTATGTTTCAATGGCAGTGAGATGTTTAAGCATTTTTTTCTATATTCTAGAAGTAAAGCATTTGTTAGTTTTAGGTGCCAGTATAACAGAAAGATAATAACTTCGTGAGCGCAGAGAGTTAAGAAGTGAGAAGAGCGAGAATTTTTCCAATTAGGCGACAACATTTCTCCCTTAACAATTGGAAGATAAATTTTACCAATGAAACTTCCCTTCTATGCCGCAACATATAGAAACCCTTCATAGACACGAGACGCATGTACAAACATCCAAAAATAGTTTTTCGGACACGTTCAATAGTTTTTCGATCCTGGCTGATTTCTGATTGCTTGATATAGGAATTGGATACAATATTACTCATTCTATATGCAAGATACGAAGTGGATAAACATAAGAGTCGAAAAAAGAGTCCGGTTTCATCAAAACGCTACCCACGCGTTTTATGCTTTCTGATGGTCGAAATTCGCAACATCGATTTGAAAACAAAGTGCGACTTGATAAGACACAAAAACGATGAATCTTACGAGAATCGTAACTGTCGGACATCCAACATGAAACCCGTGTTACTTGTCGCAAAATTGACTCACGTCAGCGCAAGTAATTGTTTCCTAGAAACGCGACATCATCGCAAATAATAGAAAGTTAATTTCTTCAACACACGCACACATACTCACGCACATACGCACATACGCACGCACGCACACGCATACTCACACGCACACGCACACCCAATCTATATTTTACCTGTTAAATCATTCACTTCCTTAAAAGAAAATACTTTTTTCTTGCTCAACGTGTTTACTTTTATATATGTTATTAGCGATACCTACTACCTTTAATGACAATTTGATTCAAATAAAGTTTCCGCGATATACATACAATATTTATTGTTTCCTAACATACCACAAAGGGTGGTATATTTCTTTTATTTATTCATTAACTAGTTTTAATTAATTTACCTATTAGAACAATAATGTATGTGTTCAATTATTTATCTATCTAGCTACCTACGTTGGTATGTAGATAGGTATATATACAGATGTATAAAAAAGAAATGAAGTAATCAGAATATTACCACATAGGTAGGTAAATACATAGAATTATTTTCTAGCACTAAGCATCAAGTATAATAAACGGGTAGGTAGATTAGTGTGAATATGTATAGTCGAAGACATGAAATAATTATTTCTGTTAATCGTTTTGAGTCAGCATTATTATTGCTCCACAAATGGCGGAACTCATATTTTACATGGCGGTGATGTTTATTTCCCTTGTATACTGTGTAAAATTTAAACACATCGGCATGCATCATTCTACATATTTACAATTTAATATTAAGTGTATAAATGATAAACCGTTTCGACAACTTTGGCCTATGGCTTTAAAAGGATTATTGATTTTGTTCTGCATTTTATATGAACTATTAAGTTTTTCTCTCTACTATACAATTTTTCTCTGTACTACTTTAGTTACTACCCTTTAGTATTAATTACCATATACTTAGTAATTACAATACACAACAAATACCCTCCCTACACTGATGTATATTACGCTATATTCAAGAAATTTTCAGTTCAAACAAGAAGATACCATATACATATAATTAGTTACAAATTGTAAGCCTATAATACATCACAACCCGTTTCAGTATAAAAAGACCGAGGCCCGATAACAAGGCAGACAAGTTGCCAGCAATACAAAATTTCCATGTTGAACTACCATCAAACATATTGGATTTATGTAAGCATTAATTTCAAGTAACAGAATATAGACGGATTTTCTTGTGACCTGTTAGGATTTAATACGGCATATATATTAGTAAGAGTTTCATATATTATGATTACTTCAAATATATTATGTATTATTATAAATTCTTTTTATTTATTACACTAATACAATATGTTTAAGTTGAATATTCACGATTGTTCTTTGGCTATACGTGCTAGCAAAAGAACATATGTGTTAGAAATAGGAATAATAAACCTCTATTTTTCCTAGTAAGGGTTTAGGATATAATAACTATTTTATATGAATTATATATTATTATCAATTAATTTCGTGCATTCCATTTATACAATATGTTAATATAGTATATTCACGATAGATCCTTGGCTGAATCTACATAGTTATCATTTCATCTCGTGTATTACATTTATACAATATGTTAATATAGTATATTCACGATAGATCCTTGGCTGAATCTACATAGTTATCATTTCATTTCGTGTATTACATTTATACAATATGTTGATAAAGTTTATTCACGATAGATCCTTGGCTGAATCTATATAGTTATCATTTCATTTCGTGTATTACATTTATACAATATGTTAATATAGTATATTCACGATAGAACCTTGGCTGAATCTACATAGTAATCTTTTCATTTCGTGTATTACATTTATACAATATGTTAATATAGTATATTCACGGTAGATCCTTGGCTGAATCTACATAGTTATCATTTCATTTCTTGTATTACATTTATACAATATGTTAATATAGTATATTCACGATAGATCCTTGGTTGAATCTACATAGTTATCATTTCATTTCGTGTATTACATTTATACAATATGTTAATATAGTATATTCACGATAGATCCTTGGCTGAATCTATATAGTTATCATTTCATTTCGTGTATTACATTTATACAATATGTTAATATAGTATATTCACGATAGATCCTTGGCTGAATCTACATAGTTATCATTTCATTTCGTGTATTACATTTATACAATATGTTAATATAGTATATTCACGATAGATCCTTGGCTGAATCTATATAGTTATCATTTCATTTCGTGTATTACATTTATACAATATGTTAATATAGTATATTCACGATAGATCCTTGGTTGAATCTACATAGTTATCATTTCATTTCGTGTATTACATTTACACAATACGTTAATATAGTATATTCACGATAGATCCTTGGCTGAATCTACATAGTTATCATTTCATTTCGTGTATTACATTTACACAATATATTCAAGTTGAATATTCTTGATTGTTCCATTACGGTGTACATACACATAAAAAAAACCTGTTATAAGGAGGAATGATAAGTCTCTGTCCTTTCTAGTAATAGTTTAATATATTATAATTATTTCATACAATTATATATTATTATCAAATCATTTCGTGTATTGAATTCTAATATGTTCAATTTTAGTGTTCACGATCTTTCCGTTTCTGAGTATACAGAGCATAGGGGTTTGTATGTTATTAAGCAAGATTTGAAATGTTAAAGAGGGTAACCAATAATAAAAATAATTAAGGGCCTGTTAAAACATTATTTTCAAGGCAGCTAAAAGGTGTTTTCTTCCTATGAAATTGACAGTATTTTGAGTGAGGGCAGAAAGTAACTAATATCATCCTGCACGTAGCAATCTTAAAAAATTAATAAACTCTATTTATTCAATAAGGCCAATTATCTACTTATATTTTTTATTCATGTGTTATATGCCATATTTAAATAGAACACTCCGGTTTGATAGAATTTTGAAAATATAAATCGGTTTATAGAACGAATCTAAAAGTGTTGCATTCTAAGTCCATTAAATTGTTAATTTTTTTCATGTGAAAGGTATGGTTTAAAATAAACTTTTTTCAGATCTAATATCTTTTCTTGCAATCCTTTCAAGAATTCAAATTAATTCAACCTATTAAAAAAATTAATATAGGTCATGTATAGATATGAAGAAATCGCTGTTTATACAGAATAAAAAAGCGAAAATTGTTCCTTAGTTGCATAGTTTTGAATGAATATTTTGTTCATTGAAATTATTTTAAGTTACATTGCGATAGTTAAGGTGTCATTTGCACTTTTAAAAACCTTATTTTTCTTGTTGTTATTTAATATTAATTGTTCGAAAAAATCCTACATTATCAAAATTCTTATGATAAATAAAAATAAAAAACATATTCAATGATATCGCTAGTACTTGTTTAGTCATTACATGTCAGATAATATATTCTACTACGAAGTCAAAGGCCCTTATAATTACAGCATGTTCATGTGTGTCCGTTTGTCTGTCACACCCTTATATTTCCTACAGTTTAGACCTTTAGAGAGAAAACTTTGAAAGTGTTTTTTCAGATAACTATTTCAACTATCATGTAGCATATTTTTTCCTCTATTTACGGTACCTTCCTTTATTAAGGAATGGAGATGAAAAAAATTAGTGTACCCGTTTCGTGGGATGTGTGCTAAAAATATTTGGTTTTGACATTCATTCATTCCAACATTCAAAAATATTTCTACGTATTATTATATAATTTACAGAAACATTCAGGGAAATCCATAATTACTATTAAAGAAGGTGATGAAGAAATAAAAAAATGTAAATACATAAACAAAAATTCCGTTAAAGTATTTTTTGTTTTATATGATGGAGATATTTTTGTTATGATGAGCATATAACCAGGAACAGAGGGGCGAAGGTTCTCAAAGATGTAAAAGGTCGTATATTTCATAACTGTTCCATATTATGATAAATAATAAAAACGATCCATTCCTGTATCAAATTCGTATCTTTTATAACAAGAATCTTGTTGATCTGGGATTAGAAAACAAATCACTGAATTTAATAAATGAATATCGTTCCCATGCAGAAATTTTTTAATAAATTTAACTTTCATTGCTAATCTCTAAAAGTACACCACAATTATATAATTGTCTTGATTCCACTAATCTAAATATAATGATGTAGTTAATAAAATTAAATGCTTTATAACAAACCTTCTTCAACATACTTAATTGTATATTGAAAATATTAAGAGAGATAAATTTAATTAAGGTGAAGTGCGCATTCGAACGGGTGTGAGCGCAGGTACGTGCGAGCATGTGTGCGTTATGCATATATGCATGAGTGAATGAGTGTGTGAGTGTACGTTTATGTGTATCTATGTGTGTGTGGACGCGCGAATGAATGTTACAACAGACCATAAAACTTGCCCATTACTTTATTATTTTCATGTATTTCAGTATTTTGAATCGTCCTTATTTAAAACTCTTTCCCTAAATATAATGATTATAGAATAGATACAGCGATCATGCTAGTTTGACTTAAATTCATTATGTCGCAATGTACGAATCAAACCGTGAATATTTATGTTATCGGTATAATTCATATAAATATTTGTGCAGTCCGTAATCATAGCAGGCGGTAGAACACCAGTCACTATTTCATTATTCAAATTTAACATTTCTATAAGTCCTGATGCTGATTCAGCAGTAATTTTATATTAATATTATCTAAGTGGTGATCCGGTTACATTATACGCATATTTAAATGGGTTACAATGGATCATGATTTTGAATATCGTACTCTATCTAGTATAGTTTGTTTAAACTAAAGATTCTGTATTAAGCCTACCCAGAGTCGATAGAAAAACACACAAAGATGTTATACTACTTATAGACCAAATGTGGTGTGGCCTTTAATTCCCGCTGCAAAATCCGTTTTACGTCTTCAACTGAGTCACTGATCAAGTAACGTCTTCAATCGATAGATTCAATGGATTCAATCATCCATTAGATTTATTCAGTTCAATCGATCAATCTGTTCTTCAATCGATGCTAGTTTTGTAAGAAATTAAACTCTTTCGGAACCAGTCTTGCGGCGACGCGTCTCGTGTGCAAAATGTTGATTAAAATTCCATGAACGATCATTTTATAAATTATCAATTCTTGAGCCAACTTTTTAATACCGAAATTACGAATAAATATTAATAATAATAATTTTCAAGCACTAATTGTTTGCTTTGTTTGGTGTGATCGTCAGTGGTGGATGTTGAAAATCGTCCAGGAAGAGACAGATCTTCGATCATTTCATGCCCCTCTTTGAACAATTTGTACCACTCGTATGCCTATATCTTCAACAAAGTCAAATTACCATAGATGTTTTTCAATATTTTTAATGACTAGATACAATAAATTTTGTTTAAAACATAAAATCTTTTGTTCAATTAATTTATCCATAATAAAATTTGCAGAACAACTTTGAGGACGATCTACAACTACTGTAAACATATTAGTTTTTAAGAAAAGTTCTACCAACTTAACAAAAATTAACGATTCCTTTTAAGCTGTTAATTTTTTTAATGATTCCGGGTGGTTTCTATTATTTTAATATAAAAGTGGAAGGAAAATGCGCAATAATCTTAAATGTAGATATGGAGAAAATAAATAATATTTGTCAATGTGTAAGTACATAAATTAGTCAATTCTAGCTCTCGTAAATAATTGTACATATTATTGTTTGGACAATGTTTTTAGTTCGATTTATTATTTTATTTCAGATTTCAATTTCAAAGTTCAAATTTATGGTTTAAATTTGTTTAAAAATCAAACTCTGTGACAATTTTCATGCTTCTCTACAATTATTCATATGCTATATAGATATAGTGAAAAATAAATAATTAGATATAGTTAATATAAATATAATTGTAATAGATATCATTACTATTTCAACAACAACTTCTTCAACATCAATTTTTCGATGTTAGCCAAACAACTAAAATGGGATAACTTATATCATGGGAGTTCACATCATTCACAAAGTTTACACCTATATAAAAATCTACTAGTCGCCAATTTAAATGTATAATGTAACAATTTATAACTATACAAGGTGCTCGCATATAACAAGGAACAACTTTGAATTAGTGAAGCAATTTCACGACGGCAGTAAACGCGACAAGTTACTAGTGACACCGAACGCTGCTGTGTAAACTTATTCGAAACTAATAAATAAGTCGCAACTCTAGCCAAGACCGGGTTCAAGACCTGGAGAAAAAGTTTTTCAATTAAGCTTTTTTACGCAGCGGAACTCGAACATTCCGTTTCGCTTGAAATATATTAAGTGAGACTTTCTGTTTATTCTTTTCCAACCCACCGTGTTAAATTGAGCAAAACCCTCTTTTGCAGGAATTATTTGCCTATAAATTACATAGCTTCCTTTTTCGTGACGCCTAAAATGTCTATAAGAAGTGCGATTTGTGCAAAACACAAATATTTCAAAGTACTAACTGCAGTAAACTTTGCGTTATATGTTAATATCATTTTCTTGAGTTTAAGTGAACTATGAAAGCTGAACTATTGAGTACGTATCACCATTGACTTATTCATTAATGCAATGTATGTGTTATTTTGTAAATGCGATCGGAAAACTTTTTGGTACCCTTTTGTTAGTTATGCAAAATAATTAAAATCAAGAACAATTCACAGAATATGATACAAACTTGAGTTAAATACAAATAAATTAATCTTATAAATATGGGAAAACAAATTATCGTAAAGAATAAGGTTTAAATGATTTTAAGAGACAAAACTTATATTACAAAAGAAGCTTTATGCGTGTAGAAAATGTGGTAATAAATGGAAAGGAATTAAAATTTTGTGGCACTTAAATACTACACGTAAGTTACTTTTAATTCACATGTTATTATATCAAATCAATAACGCAGACGTAACGTAGTCTATAGAATTGTATTTCTTTTCCATTTTTCTAAAGCCTTTTTTATTTCTGTAAATGATTGTTTATGATACTTTGAAAACAAATAAAAAAGTATGATACAATATTTAATTATTGTTTGAAGAAAGATTAAACTGACTAAACAACAACAAAGATTCCAGTATGAAGTTCCAGTTTAACGTGAGTGATATTTTAATGATACTAAACGAAACGTATTTTTTTGAGGTAACGAACTAAAATTTTAAATATATGAGTAAAATGAAGTTACGGAGGTAAATTAGGAAAAAGGAGAGCATAATATTCTATAATATTCTGTGTATAATGTAATCAAGCTATTATATATATATATATATATATATATATATATATATACATATATATATATATATATATATATATAAAATGACTTGAAACTGTTGATAAGCTAATTGATAAGTTTTTAATCAGCCTAACTAAATTCTTAAAGCAGATAAAACTACAAGATTTGCAATAGGTCAAATACTATTAAACACTGTTTAGTCAAATGATACCTATGTAAATTAATGATCAGAGACTTACTTAATTGTAATATATTAAGTTCGTCAATTACCATCGTCGATACATGATCATAATACTCATAATTTAAGAAACACTTTTGACCACTACCCTCGTAAAAGTGTTCAAAGTTATTTGTTATTTAAATTGATTTTAAGTTATGCATATAATTATTACTTATTTAATATATACTTATTTAAAATCAATCTTAATCAAATTTAAAATCAATCTTTCTAAAATAAAATTTGATGAAATATCGTGGTAGATACATATCTAACCATATCATTTCTGTCATATAAATTGAAAACACATTTAATTGAATTTTATATAAAGAGCAATCCGTTTCAAAAAATTACTTACATTCACTTTATTTTAAATTCTGGACATGGAGTATTGTTTAAGGTAAAAGATTATATTAACACTGACTATAATTCACAAATTATCATAGTTTCCTGGGATTTTAACAATTAGTACTCATTTTTAGGGTTTTGAACCTTGAAAGGATTCAGAGATTTTCTTCAATGCTCATAAGTCCCTAAATCTACTTGAATCTAGCTTTAAAGCTGATCACAGTACCTCAACTGCCCTTGTTAAGGTTACTGATGATGTACGCTTGGCTATGGATAATACACAAGTGACTGTCCTTGTGCTTCTTGATTTCAGCAGTGCATTCGACTCTGATGACTTCGATATTCTTCTTGCTTGCTTGATATATCTTAATACATCCCAACATTAACTTGAGTGGTTTAGCTCATATCTACATGGACGCAGGCAATGTGCTAAGTTGTCAGATAGGTATTTTATGTGGATTGATTTTACAGCTGCTGTACTTCAAGGTGGAGTTCTATTTCCTCTCTTTTTCTCAGTATTTATTGATGATGTTAAAAATATTTCTAGCAATTATTATGTCTATGCTGATGACCTACAAATCTATGCATACTGGAACCTCCATTCCTTATCAAATACCATTGACATCCTTAATCGAGATTTCGCTTTAAATGGTGAGTGGGCTCATGAAATGGGTCTTTTGGTTAACCCAAATAAGTCACAAGCCATCATAATTGGTAGTCAAAGACCGACTTTTAAAATAAACCTACATATTTTACCAAAATTAGCTAAATCGTACAATAATACCATATACGTCAACTGCCTGGCCTGCTGACCGATCAAAATCTTAGTTAGCACCCACAAGTAAATGATGTTGGTCGCCGTGTTTTCAACAGGATACACTCTTTAAAAGGTCTTCAAAACTGTTTACCGACAAACGAAAATCTAACATTGTCAAACACTCTTATTATCATTAATTGATTATGGAGATGTGTGCTATCCTGATCTTAATGAAGAATATTTGTACAGGTTGGAAAGTCTTCAAAATTTATGCATCCGGTGTATCTTCGACCTCAGAAAATATGATCATATTTCTGAACACAGCTTGCTTCTCAAATGAATGAAGATCCGTGGTCAACGCCAATTTCACATAATTACACTTCTTTTTAAAATATTGAAAAATACTCATAGCCCAAATTACTTTAGTTGCAAATTTAAAGATTTGTCTGCTCACGTCCTCGGACTACGATCTGAAAGTTCACACACCTTACTTATTCCTAAAAATCTCTACCGCTTACGAACTCTTTACTGTCCAAGCAGCAAAAATTTGGAATCACCTGGATCCTACCTTCGGGAAAATCACGTCCCTGAAATTTTCAAAGATCGAGTAAAAAAGTCCTGCCTCTTCTGGAACGTTTTCCTTTGTGCCCTTGTCCTTTCCCGTCTTTCTCACCCCAAATCGTGTCAATAGTTTGTATTACTTATACTTTTGTATTTTTTTTGTCTATAAAGAATTTTCGTTGTAAAATCTCTTACAGTCTACCAACTAAATTTCAATATAAATAAGTCCGCAATATGTACTATACATAAAAGTGATAAATAAATAAAGGAAAAACGGAATCCTTATAAGATCACTCACGTGTACGTCTATCTGTGCGTCTATCGGGGCCGTCTTTATCAGAAAGGTTGAAATTTTAAATCTGAGGTCGTTACTTTTACGCACGTAAATCCTAATAGCCAACACATAATATTTACATGGATTTTTTTTCGTGAATTACAAATTAAGTGAATACTTAAACAAAAATTTAAATATGACATCTATGCGGTTTATATCGTATCATGGAGGTACAATTTGTGTATCTCCTTTATGAGTCCAGACCGAGAATTTTTTATTGATATTTCGAATATGCTCTCGTTAACCAAAATATAATAACTTGAAAATTAAGAACAAGCCTAATAAAACAAACTCCACGATGATTCCATTTTAATCACAGATCAATAGCATTTAAAAGAGGGAGATTTTTTTCTTAGCCGCAAAGAAGAGAAACATAACACGATCAAAAGGAATTCGGAGAGGACCGATATAAACGAAACTGAACTGAATGAGACCGAACCCATTGCTTAATTATTAATAAACAGGTTCGAACTGAAGTAACGTTCAGTTTCTCTAGAATAAATAAGCAAGAAGATTTATGTTTTCTTCCAGAATTATTAAGTCAAACATTACCTTAATAAGACTCGAACGCAAACATTTTCACTATTTTATTGTTGTGATTACCTAACAATATTAGCTATGTAAAAAAATTACATATAGGATGATATTATTGCTACCGTATTAACCTCATAATTAATCTTACAATCACCAGCAACAGTTAAGTTGGAACGATTGATTATCTAGTAAATTAGAAAATATATTACAATTATATTACTATGATAGCAAATTAAATAATAATATTAATAAAAATATGTAAATTTACAAAATGTACAATTCTATGTATTCGCATAATTTTGGGTCACCAAGGAAGGAAAAAGAGAAAAAGACGAATCGATCCTTGAATATGTAGGATCTATTTATATGTAGGATATATCTATATGTAGGATCATCATCAAAATTTTATATCGAATTTTTAGTGTTATGATTTAGTTATTATTTTTGAACAGAAAATTATTTTTCACTTGCGCTTTTGAAAGCCAATAGGAAACAATTTTTTCCAGAGCAACTGAGGGGTTATACACAGCAAGTTTTTTAATTTGGTTATTAATAATTTAAGCCTTGTACACATCCTGAATTCTTTAGAATATTCTCTCATTAAAACCTTATTAAAAATATAGCAATTATGTAAATATTTTGTTAATAAGAATGACAAATTTAAGAATATATATTAAACAAATTTGTGATTCCCTATGTTAACGATTAACTCCAATACAAAAAAAAACAATTTACGATATGTAACATATTATTAATGGTTCATTATTTTTACGCAATATTTACTGAAATAGCCATTTGTATCACACATGTGTATCGAAATTGCTTACAAACTTGAATATAATTACATAAATTTCAGCAAACAAGAAGTTAAATTAGAAAAAGGTAAATATTACCAAAAGCAACTAAAAAAGATGTACTATTTTATTGGTCTTACTAGATTGTAAGCATGATCGCACGAGATCATGAAAAATTTTACTACGAATATATTCTTATGTGAACAAAGGTCATCAGACGAATAACTTAAAAAAAATTAATTATATGGATGTACACGTGCAGTAATTAAATTAATAAATAAAATTGTTAATACTACGTCAAATTCCCTGGCCGCGGAAACAACATTGTTAAAACAACAAAAATATTTTACGCTTTCAAGAAAAAATGATTGACTACAAAACAATTAAATGTACCAATATAATAAAATGGATTTAAATAAAAATAGCGAAAGAAAGCTTATAGTCTATTTCTTCACTTGGTATACAGATCGAATTAAAATAGTCACAGTATGTGGTTTGTTATGGGTGCACATATATATTCCATAATCTGGTATTAATGGTTTAATAAATTTAATCGAATTGAATCTATTTCTGCTGCTGTATTCCGAACAACCTGTATATTTACTTTCCACCCTTTCTCTCATTACCTGCCTCATTTACGAATAGTTTTAGTCAGCATACAATTTTTAGCAATGTTACATGTCAATATTTGCAAGAATGGTAGCATAAATATATATATATATAAATATATATATATATATATATATATATATATATATATATATATATACATACATATATATATATATACATTCTTGGAAATAGGATAACATTTTATTTCGTATTATTCATTTACTAAATTTTACACAGCGGTGTAAAATTGTAAATAATGAAAGCCAAAAATGATAAGGCTGAAAACCAAAATCGATGTCAAAAAATGGTAATGGCCTAAAAAATAATACATTCAACATATATAAGCAATATTTAAACATATGTATATACGGTTGTACAAATATTTGAGTAATATATTACCAATAATCACAAATATATTATACTCTGGTGCAACTGCAATCAGGTAGGCGAGCAATTATTTACATTGAGAAAAGGGAGAATTTTGATATAATTAATTTTTAGATGCTGGTGCTGATAAAATACTGTGACTGTGCAATTGATGAGAGTTATCAGGTATAAAGGGCTAGTATTTTTCTATTAAATTAACTGAAACGTGTGGTAATTCATACTGTCAGCGCGTTTTCCTGTGTGTGCATATCTACCCCCGCCAACGGAAATCAAATTGATTTGAAGAATCAAAAATGTTCTAAGCTGGAAACTGCACATATCTAGTTCTAGAAATTTATACCCTCGAAATTATGTAAGACGAATTTTGGCACGCATTAGTATTATTTTAACAACTAAAATGTAAGGATTAAAGAGAAAAAAACGAAAGTACGATTTGAATTTTTTTTAGTTTCTGATTTTTTTTTGGTCTTCGTGGTGATCCCTATCCCATTTAAGATCTTTATCTAAACTTCTATTCCAGGTGGCGGCAGGTCAACCTCGGCCTCTTGTTCCTTCTTCTATTTTTAATACTGCTTTGGTCATATAGCCTTCGTCGCACAACGTGCTATTACCAACGCAAGCTATTATCTCCCAGTTTTTCGTAATGTACTCATTTTTTTTCTGTCCAGTCTTGTAACTCACATGGCCCATCTTTTGTTCAGCCACCTTTCTCATCCGCGACTTGTACATTGACGCTGGTTGTACTGCTTGCTTTGAAACTCCACCTTTGAATTTGATGGGCTTTCTAGCGTCACATAACACTCCGGTTATTGATTTCCATTTTAACCAAGTAGTGCGTTATTCTCTGCTGAATATCATTTTTAGTGCTGTCTTTCGGAACTACGACTGAACCAAGATCCTTAAACTGATTTACCTTCATCACAAATGTTATTGCGATTATCACTGATGAATTGTCGTTGGCGTTATTGCCAGATATATCACAACGCATGTATTTAGTCTTTTCTCTGTTCACGCTAAGACCTCGCCTCTCTAGTGCCTGTTGCCATGCATTTAGTTGTTGTTGTACTTCTATTTGAGTTTCAGCCATAAAAACTATACCATCAGTATACAAGAGTGTCTAAGGTGCAGTTTGTTGCAAATCTGATGTGACTTGGTGGAATAACGGGCTAATTATGGATCCTCGGTGAACTCCGTCCTTAACTTTAAATTTGTCAGTCTGCCCTGAGGTGCTACTAATCCTTGTGGTTATTCCTTGGTATAAATCTTAAATCAAGGATATGCAACGTTCAGAGACTAATTGTGATCTCAAAACTTGCCAAGGCAGATCTCTTGATAGCAGTCAAAAGCTTTTTCTAAGTCGATAAATACAAGATGTAGGTCTTTCTTCCGCAATCTATATTTATCTATCAGAATATTCACGCTGTGTATTGCATTGTCGTTCCCATTCTGCTGCTGACTCCGCATTGGTTAGGGGCAACCATGACAATATTGTTTAGTCAGTTCACGAGTATCATTTCCCAAATTTCCAGTGTATGGGACATCAGTTTAATACCACGGTAGTTGCTCCAATTGGCCACATCCCCTTTGTTTTTATACAAAAGAATTATGCTGCTAACTCTCCACATATTCGGAATGTTTTCGTTAGTCATAATTTTATTTAAAAAGTTTCTCTGGTGGTCCCAGCCCCTTTCCACACTCCCAAAGGCCAATTGCCGTCTTATGCGTCATTTTAGAGGAGGCTCCCCTCACTTCAGAAGTTGTTATTTCTTTAATAGGGCCTTCAGTTGAGGGAATTGGGTTTAGTAGTAACGCGGTAACTCTTCATTCAGTAGTTCTTGGTAGTAATCTTGCCACATTTAATTCATATCCTCGTTCCGGGTTAGCATTTTGCCATATATATTTTATATACTTGGTACGTTTTACAATTTTTGTCCGACTCTGATATCTTTTTGCAAGTTCAAATATCTCATTTTTTACTGAATTTAACTATCTCATGTTCTTTTCAATGCAAGTACTCACTATAGTCAAATCGAACTCAATTGCAATTTCAATGATAATTGTCTCTTGGACATTTAAGGTACAAATCCAAGGTTACATGGGCTCATGTATAATCAGGCGCAGTACATCCTACATGAACATTCAAGTCACCATAGATAACTCTATTTTCTTCCATAGGTATAGATTATGTGATGTCATGTATATCCTCTCAGAAAGGCTCTTTTCGCTTCCTGTAGCCAACCTGCTTGTGGAGCGTAGTTTGATATCATATTTAATGGGGGGATGATGATCCAGGGCTATATTTTCACTCATGATTCTGTTGTTCCTCCTTTCTACCTTAATTATTCGTTGCTTTAGATTTTAGTTGATTCCATTTCTCCATCTCTACTCTATTTCTATTTGATATTTTTCCGTTGTAGAGGAGTTGCTCTTCTCTGTCTGTGTCCCTAGACTTCGCACCTTTCTATTTAATTTCCTGCAGGCAGCAAATATGAATGTTCCGCCTAAGTAAAGTCTCTCCTGATTCTTGACTTCGTCCAGTCAGCCGAAGCTTTACGCATATTGTTAGCACTGATTCTAGCGTCGTCGCTTTTGAGAGACGCCCAAACATTTTTGTTTGCCTGTATTCGCCTCTGATCGTCATTTACGGAGTACGCCCTAGCCTCAATATCTCTTTCTATGTATTGTGCTTTCATTGCACTTGGAGATTTTTAATTAGCCAATAGCTAGTAGCTATAGTTTTAGCCCCAAGGCCATAGTCCGTCTCACAAACCTGGGCGCCGCCGTTGGTTTTTTCTTGTTTGGCTTTTCTGCCGCCATCCATTCTGTGCGTCCTGATCTAGCGCACATCACTACCGTCGACCTCAACTCCGAAATAAGTCATATTAGTTCGCCGAAGGGCTTTGTTACGAAGTTACCTTCTCTGACCTGTTGGTCCGCGTTTTATAGTTTTTATTGGTAAAATGTCAAAAACGTAAGAGGGTTTTACAGTCTCTAGTTAAATCGGGGAGACAGCAAACAGTACGGAGAAAGAAAACCCAAGAAGAAATCAAAAACTATTACAGAAAAGTCAAAAATTAGAATGTATTCTATTCGAAAAAGGGAATCAGATTAATAACGACAATTTAGAAATGAACGAACAAATAGAGAAACAGAAATTTCGTGAAAATCGATTAATTAAAATACGTAAGAATTGCGATATGGAACTTGAAGCATTTCATTATGATCCCTTGAAAGAATACATTAAACATATAAGTGTCATCTTCGGAAAACAGTACAAAATATGAAATACTGTGGCACAAATAAATTCAAGGACTTTACTAAAGGCAAGAATTATATTGATGGTAAAGACCAGATTACCAAAATTATAAATCCTTGCACTAGTACTAGTTCATTTATATGACCGAAGAAGCACCAAAATCAAAACACTTTCTACAAAATATACTATGCTATAATTCTTTTTTCAAATAGTAACATCATTCAGAGCTACGTTTTAACCTCCATTTAATAATAATAAAGTTATTTTCTGTCCTGCTTTTAAAATCAAAGGACAAATTTATCATCGAGTGACTTTGCTACGGCCAAAAGAAATAACAAACTTTTAGCAAGTATATTTTATCGGTGATAAAGCATTAGAAGTGGATAAACGTTTCACGAATATCCAGGGATTACCACGAGACATTTTCCATTACTTACAAAATGTAGTGCATAACCACAATCAACTGATTTACTAGAATAAAACTTCTCAGCAACGAATGGTCTCAGAAAAATAAAAGATCGTCATTCAGACTGATGGAAAATTTCCTGATTAGCATGAATGAAGGTTTAATGCTCAAGTTAATGAAGTGGCAGTGACAATGATTGTCAACCAATATAACCAACGCGATATGATTATCTAGCGGCAAAACAACACGTGGCAACTTACTGCTAAATCACGTCGCAGTTATGACGCGCTACAATAATCACTGAATTATTAGCAAGGTGAAGAAAGTTATCATTTCAACATCCAACAATTCATTTAAAATTCTCACAAGGCAATCCAGTCACCAAATTATGGTTATAAATGGCGTACACAACCACATCGTGCATTGAAGGCAATTGTTTTGGCAGTTTGTTATTGGCATATATATCCCATTGTATCTGCTCGTAAAGAATCCCAAATGACATAACAGAACGTCTAAGAAAAGAATGGATATCGGAGAAGACATAAGAAGCCAACCAGGAAACTAAAAACCTCTTAATGGGTAATGCCCACTATGAGAGTGCACAATACCGAGCGCTGCCGGCAAAGGTCCAACAGTTATGCCGGCGAGATTATGAATATCACCTTAATTCAATCTGTCAGGATATTGAGGATGACGCACGACCTTTCCTCGTAATAGCTTTATTTTTACAGGTTAAAAGCATTAATCAAAAACCAAAGCCAAACACAGGGGCAATTGAAGACAATGACGGCAATTTGCTAACTGAAGTTGACCAAGCGGTGTATGGGACATGCTTAAAAAGTGGTACAAAATTTTCTTTATTTCACCCTTTAACACATAGTGTATGTATTCCGTGAATGAGCATGACTTTGTTTAATTTTCTGCTCCGTAGTGTTCTTGAAATTAATGCAGTCATCTGGTCACCTATAGAACTACTTATACTCTCATCCTGGAGAATACTTTCAAAATGTTCAATATATGTTTGCCAACACTAACACTAGTTTATACCGAATTTTATCCCATTCAGTTCCGACGATAATTGTTCGTGATAATACATTGTTTTACATGTTAATCTCACATCAATAATCCCTTGGTCTTGTGTTGAATACCGCATTACGCATATAGTTGCTACATGAGGCGAGAGAGTCATAGTTTATTTCACCTGCCTAAAGTACGCAATAATATCCTGCAGCATTCACCTATCTTTTGTGCGCTCATATTGATAAAAAGTAGTTTAACAAGTCCGCCGAGTCTGACTAGTTTTATGCTCCATTGACCCCTTCAAGAATACTTTATAATTTATGATTCATCACTAATTAATCTCTCTGTTTGTATTGCGCAGTCATTTTACTCGGAGGCTATTGGTATAATATAAATGAAATTTGGATGATATGTGGCTTCTATACAATGAAATATGGAGAATAAAAAGAATCCAAAGCACATAGACGTGTGGGGTTAGATATTTCTTAGAAATGGAATAGAGGTTCCAAAATAACTTTTTTTTATTTAATTTAATATTTGATGAGATATTAACTTCTAAAAGTTTAAAAAGGGAGCCTACCCCTCTAGATTTTCAACTAAAAAAATTCTTTAAAAATTGAGGTAGTAGAACTTAAAATAAACTTTCAACGAAAATTTGTTTGAAAAAGATGTGTTATGTAGTTTTTGATATATAGGATATTTGCAATACCGACCGCAGAAATAACTTTGTTTTTGCGAGTTTCTTTGAGAAACACAAACTTATAAGTTTAATAATGTTTATAGGGAATTTTAGCTTTAATTTTTAATAATGTTGCTAGGGAATTTTTCGTGCCCCAGTACGGTTCGCATTTGGCTAGTTTTTCTGATATGTTAATTTTGTTATACCTTTGTATTTAATCAATTTATTTTTATGATATATATAACATGTCCAAGGTTTTGCATTTATCTGTAGTTGTAAATAGGACTATAAATTAATACCAGTATATAACCCATTTCTTTAAACAACCATTACTACAAATACACCTTTTGTTCTTCCACAACTCATATGCTTGTATTTTTGATGACTACCTCATTGGTTCAATGATTTTATAACGTAACGACGTTCTGTTTTTTGGAAGTAAATTTACCAAATATAAGACAAACACTTCGACTTAATCCTTAGTTGTAGTGAACATTATTATCATTATAGTTGCCTATTAAAAAAATTTCCCTATTGACTTAGTAATATTTATAATATTATAAACTAGAAATTTAATCAAATTGCTCAGTTAATTTTGGTTGTTTTTTATTGCGATTATTCCTAATTTCTACTTTTTGTTATCTCCACCCTTGGTATATTATACATTCACAACTTTATAAGCTATTCTAAAGAAGGATAATCTCCTTTATAAGAAGTTCATCATAAAAATTCATAAAATTAATTAAAAAGTAACCAGATAAATAAGTAATATACTTTTTAGACCATCTCAATGAATGATTAAAAGAAATTGATCTCGTAATATTAAGCTCATTTTAAAATTCGCCAACACTGTAACCTTAAAATCACGGATCAAATATAATAGTGAAAGGAGAAGTATATGGTCAAATACGAAATACCAAGTACAATTCTTTGAAAAAAACTTTATTTTTCTACATGCCATCTAAATACGTGAGTTCTCACCTATATTAATTGGTCTGACCATATATTTGAAGCCCTTCCTGTATGTATTTAAAAGTTTTTGTTTAGATTTTCATTTCATCGAGCGCTTATTAGTTTTACGTGTATTTTAAAGGCTAATTATTACTCTATTATTTATACAAATAATGGTTAACGAAAGATTAAAATGTAAAATCTCATTATATCACCTTGCATGATACGTAACTTAGGTATTTTGAATTTACTTGTAAAACATAAACCTAATAACGTATAAAGTAAAGCAAAAGGTTATATTTTTCTATTCTTAACATAAAACGGTAAGAAATAAAAAGAACAGAAAGGTAACATTTCAGCATAATTTCTACGTAGTTAACGCTGCCAAAATTTTACAGCTTAATATTGCTCTAACTGTAGTCTGTGAAATAGCAATTTCTTTAAAAGCTATACATGTTCATGTATCTAACATATGTATATCCATTTGCTTTTTGAGTGTGCACTCCACTCTTAGTCTAATTGTGTTCACAGTAACTCAAATACTAACTAAAAAAATTTAGTAAATTGTAATGAATATATCATAATAATTTTGAATTCTCCACACTGCACAAACACAAATGACCAGAAAATTATAAAAGAAACAAAACTATAGCTAGTAATATTTAGAAAATATATATTTTCTAAATATTACTAGCTATAGTTTTGTTTCTTTTATAATTACACAACAATGATCTTCAGTATAGAGCTAAGAACAGCCAATAGTAAGTTAAATACTCTCAGGTAATAATAGTAAAATATAAAGTTGAAAGTAAAAGTTTTAGAAAATGACATATTGCTAAACAATGGTTTTATACAATTTTTTAATCTTTATTTATTTTTGGACCATTATGAAAGGTTTTACTTCGAAAGTATATCACGCTATCACAACACAGGTTAAGAGGGAGTACTTCTATAATTTAATCCTATTTGATATATTACCACATTTATAACTGATATAGATGGGAGGGGAGCAAAAATATAATTTAAAATAAATGGGAGTACTTCTATTTTTAAATCCTATTTGATATATTACCACATTTATGACTGACATAGATGAGAGGGGAGCAAAAATATGACTTAAAATAAATTGGTGTACTTCTATTTTTTAATCATATTTGATATACTATCACATTTAAAACTGACATAGATGGGAGGGAGCAAAAATATAATTTAAAATAACTGGTTAGTACTATTTTATTTATAATATTTATTTAAGTCGAATTTCTGCAACAATAATTGGTCAAACTAAATCGGCTGTCAACTATTTTGTAGATGATATTATGGAATCGAAATTTTCAATTGAACCCTAGGTCCTGTTTAATAATTTAAATAAAATAAATATAATACTTCATCACGTAGTTTTATTTAGTTGTGGATAAAAATTAAATTGCATATTCCGTTAACTTCGAGCAAAACACTCATTGCATTCATCATTGTATTATAATCCCACATTTTATTTGTTCTTTAATAAACACAATTAAATGAAACTACGTGATGTAGTATTATTTCTACTATCTTTAATCAGACCTGAAGATGTAATACAACGAAACCTAGGTCGTGGTAAAGAAATTAAAGATAGTAGAAATAATACTACATCACGTAGTTTCATTTAATTGTGAATAATGAATTTCTACAAAATTAACGCCAAATATATTCAATTCTTTAATAAAGTAAAAAGAGAACAATCTTAACATGAGTCCGACCGCACGTAGTCAGTTTTTTAACTTTGTATCACATATGAATTTCATGTCTCTTTTGAAATATAACTCATGTCTTCTATGTACAGTAATACCTTTTTGGTGAAAATCGAGTTTTTGTTTGAAACTTTCCAAAAATCTATGAATTACATTGAAATCTTGAACAGTTGATGCGAAACATCTATAGGCGTAGGTATAAACCGGATCGTTGGCGTGGCGGCGCTTGCCGTGGCGACGGGTCGCCACGCTATACCAAGGTATATATATAGTAGAGTGCACGGTATGGCGACGTGTCGCCATGCGCAACCGAACTTACAATTTGAAATTAATATCGAATTTTGATATTAATTGTAAATAAATGTTTATTACATAAACTTACCATTTTCTGTAAGAAATTCGTAATACTTTATTTTTTCATTATGATATATTTAGTTCCTGTAATAATATTGTCTTTTATACATATTACTTGTACGAACACGATGTTTCACATCTGCCAGGCGTCCCGTGACGGCTCACTTTCTTTTTTTGAATATTTTTATTTTAATTAGTAAAATAGTATTCACTTACATATAAAAGTGCACCGCAAAAAGGCAAAATAGTGAAGAAGTCAATATAAATACTCATTAACGCCGTTTCTTTAGTTAACTTTATAATAACTATCAAAACGTGGACAGATCCAAAAGAAAACTCCTTGGAACAAACATAATTTTGGATTCTCCGCTATTGCCTTGTTTACTATAATCAGTATTTTGAACTATTCAGGTTTCGTGCTAATCGCATTTCCTATAGAAAATTAAGGTCCTACAAAAAATATAAATTCTTTAATTCATAGGCAAATAATTCCTGAAATAAAGAGATTTGCTCAATTCAAGACTGTAGTCTGAAAAAAAATTAAAAGGAAATATCGCTAAATGAATTTTAGTGAAACGAAGCGTTCGTGTTTCGCTTTGTAAGAAAATCTAGTTAGAAAACTTTTTCTCCAAGTCTTGAACACCGGTTTCGTCTAGATCCAGGACTTATTTATGAGTTTCGAATTAATTTATACAAGGACGTTCTTCGTGACATGACTATTTTATTGTCGTTAGTGAAATTGCTTTACTAATTTGTGCTTCGTTTTATATTTTCTTCATCGTCGCACTATATGGCTAAGCCAATTAATATAAACTTTAAAGCAATGTGAACTAAAACAATATAACTTATCCCTCTGTAATAAATTATTAAAGACTATTCCGTTAAGGATACTTTAAAAATTTTATTTCACATGACACAATTTTAAATATATGAAAGTTTTGTATGCGAGTAATAATAGAGTATTCAAAAATAATATTAAAAACATCGAAAATTTAAATTTTTTATCAAAATTTAAACGGAAATATTCTTGATATAATTTTTTAAACCACAAATTGTTTCAGAACGTCTTCATCGATCATGGTTTCTTTTATATATACACACACACATATGTGCGTATGTGTATGTGCGTGTCTGGGCGTGAGTGTGCGAGTGTGTGCGTGTGTGTGCGGGATTTGTGCGTGTATGTGCGTGTGTGTGTACGCATATGTGCGAGTGAGTGCGTGCGTTCGTGCTTGCGCGCAGTGTGTGTGCGTGCATGCGAGCGCGCGTGCTCGCGCAATTTGGGTAACATCAATGATACAAAATATTTCATAATTTTAGTGGATAATATTTTTCTCTTTTACATTACATTAATTTGCATTTTCCTCTTCCATCGCAATGAAAAATATGTTTCCCTTTTGTGTTGTTCGTAATTATTATTATTTTCTTTAAGCTATTTCTTTAAATCAAAAACATTAAGAAATTCACCTTCCCGACTGTTATTTGCCTTTGTGTGTTTTTTTATATTAAGTTTTTCCTATCTTGAGTAGCTGCGTTTCCTTAAACACATAGCTAAAATTATAAATACATCAAGTTATCTACCGTAATGGATTTGTTGTAATGGTCAAAAATGGGCTTGGAAATAAACTTACATAATGATTTTTTTATGTGGGGGTGACCCATTTCACGTTATTTAACAAGAAAAGATATAAGAGCAAATCTTATCTTGTAGTTTTAGTTGGTTTTCTGGTATGAGTCAAATTTAAAAAAAATGGCTATTCCTCATAAAGCTAAGTTAATTTAACTTTCTATTTATTAAGCGATAAATTTTGTTAAAGGAATCTGCTGTTTAATTATTCATTAATTTTTGCTATAAAAATTTAAAAACTTTTAAGGTCTGAGAAACTTAAAAATTTGGCTATTAATTGTTCGATATATAGACAAAGTATGTAGATATAAAAACATGTGAAGTATCCGTATATAGATAGATACGTTCAAGTTTACAACAAAACATGAAGAAAATATTATATAATATAGGCGGATAGATAAGTATCTATAGATATATAAAAAGGCATAATACATCAACATATTATTAATATATTGGTTTATAATGTGTGCACTATGTGTGTATGTAGTCGTATATGAATAAAGTCATAACCATTAAATGCCCCAAATGCCTGTTTCGGTTTCAATATATGAGATATTATTAAATTCTTTGTGAATTAATATCTTCCTGAGTAACATGGGATATCATAAGCATTGAAAAGGGTAAAATAAAAATGTTTAACAAAATAATTTAAACGATTTCAAATAACTACAAAGTCACTAAAAATAGTTAAAAGAACTTAGTATTTTTGAAGTACAGTATTTCTGAATATGAAAAAAATTTGGAAAACACTGATTGATTGATTAAATATTCAATGTGAATATTTTTCTTTTCAGCCTACATGCATAGATTACACTTAGGTTATACCAGGTTTACCAACATTTTTCATAATAAAGAATTTGAAGTTATCAAATATTCTACCTTACCTTGCAAATAAATACATTCTACTTTATTAATAATTGAAATAAAATTCGACTATTAAAAATATTTTCATGAAAAAATACTTTAATATTAGTCGTTCCGAGTTAGAGCTACTAGTGCTCGTTACTTGTCTTTTGTAACGTGGGTGGTTTTTTCCCTTCAACATCATACAAATTGAGCACAGCACTGCGTGCTATTCTGTATATTTACGACAATTTCATATTTAGTGCTTATATAGTAAAAAAAAATTACGACTTTTCTTATTGTTTTTAAAGGATTAATACTTTTATTTGGTACTTTGTGTTGTTGGGATTTCTATATATTGGAGTTCCAATATATAGAAATCCTTCGTTTTTATATTAATCGGCATGTGTTCCATAATTAATTAAGTTCCCGCAAAAATCACGAAATACCATCAAAAACATGATTAAGATAAATGAGCTGCTAATTTTTATAATATCGTGTTAACTGAAAAAAGCGAACATTAAGTTTGAAGCAATTTGTTTAAGTTGAATTAGAATAAAGTGTAAATTTATACTATACGCCAAAATACTTTTGTGTGGTTAAGATATCTTTTATATTTGAATTTTCACAAACTTGTTCCTTGAGCATGTTTAATTTGATTTTAAAAATTTGCTACAATGAAAAGGAAATATTTAAAAATGTTTTTGAGTGCCTTTCAAATGAAATTTAATTTTATTTGACGTGAAAAATTTATTTGATGATTATTTTAATTTAAACTCTTGATTCCTAGTTGACATGATCATTTGAAGAGCAGTTGCTCCATTTTTCACTATTGTTTTTAATGGGATGTTTATTTCAAGCTGACGAATACCCTTTATTTTCCATATATTTATGTTCTATATGCTAATTTGAGCTTTTTTCTTGACTTTTAATATTCCAGAAATATTCAGTTCAAGCTAACATAACAAGTTACAAATCCTAATCTACTAGGATATCACAAACCAATTTAATATGCAAGACCAGGTCCAAGTAATAACATAAACAAGATGTTATCCCTAAAGTTTCAAACCAAAATCAAACATAACTTCTTTTGCGATTAAACGCCGCATAAATACATTAATAAGAATTTAATATATTATAATTAATTCATGTAAATTACATACTGCTAACGATCCATTTCATGCATTGAGATATAATACGTTCAAAGTAAATCTTCACCATCGTTTCATTATTTAAAATACACTATAAAGAGAATTAGAAATATTCAAGAGGAGAATTAACAAAAAGAAACGCAAAACGCTGATTACCTCATATGAAATTAAAAGTATCATATGTTATAGCAATGAGCGCGAAGATAATTAAAGTGAGCGCGGAAGAGGTCGTCTTGCAGGTTGCTATTGTAAAAGAAAAATAAGAGTACCTATTCAATAAAGTCTACTGTCTTCTTGAAACATTTACTAACTTTTTTTAATAGAAACTTTTTCAGTTAAATGTATTTGATATTCTAATCACTAATTCTTTTATGTGAAAGTGGTCAATTACTAGATAAGTGTAAATAGCATCCTATACTCTTGCACGTATTTTTAATAAATATGCATTATCGATTATTCAAGTACTCCGTTATTATCAAATAGTTTTTATTTTTTGGTTGAAACCAAAACCTTGGTGAGTTAAAACGTATGTGCTCTTTGTATACTTTCATAAAAACTGTTCGGAATGAAATGTTTTGCTTAATATTATAGTAACATAACTATTCTATTCGAATTTGCATTCAGGCTAATAAAATCATAAAAATTAGATCTCTGATCCTCTTGATCATGATATTACATCTTAAACACCAACTTCCCCTTTATATTTCTTTCCATGCTGCCATGAAAGTTTATATACTTAAGAAAAGAAGAGAAGCAAAAACTAGATACGACTTGAAAAGTAATATCTTACATTACTCTTTCTGAAATTTGTTTAAAAGCAGAAAGTAAAATAAAAAAAATGTTAGGTTTAATATGTTTATATGTAAGCAAAACTGTTTACCTTCGTTATTTCATATTTACATGCAAGTTATTTCATTTTGTGTAGCAGAAATAAAAGTTCAGACGATAATATTTTGCATTATTGAGGAATGCGGCCTGAAACGTGAGCTAGAACAAAAAGGCATGTATACTTATACCTATATATATATATATATATATATATATATATATATATATATATATATATCTATGTTATAGGTATTTACATGTATACTCACAAGGGTATGGGCTAATCATATTAGTTCCATGTGGTTCCTATGCTAACTGTTAAATGTAATACCGTAAACCGTAGCTAACTGCTGCAGTTCCATACAATTGACGTATCAGATTTGATAATAACTTTCAGAATTACCAAAAGTGAAATAAAAAAGTAATGGAATGCACAGTCGGTATCCGCGACGTAAATTATTCGTGAAAATATTGGGATAAGATGGTAAAACGTTTTTCATTTTAACATGTAATTTTAAATTACCAATATCTTTAGTACAATGGTTACAAAGAGTAGTATAACGGGAATTCTTGCTGGACGCTGTATGCCAGACGGGCAAGTTACGTAACCGCTTTGCGTCCTTTTTCCATTTTCTTTTCGACGCTGTCATAACTCTACAATAATTTATAACTTTACACAACGCTAATTCGCAACAATCACGCGCATACAACTGATGATGTCACCGGAAGAACAACTGCACGACACATTCGAGTAGACATGCTCTAGCTATTATGGGCTCAACCATTGTTAACCCATTATTAGTCTCATTGTTATTAACTATTGAATTCTGACCATATTTTGTAACACAAATAAATTCGACCGATTATCACTATACTTAACAAGCGAATAGACGTTTTTACGAAGTTTCACTACCTTGAAATTTAGTTTCACGCTTAATGTCGGTGAATGGCTTTTGTAGGTGGTGAATCGGCAGCTGACCACTGCTTACTTTTATGGGACTAGTTCAGTTTAACGGATAATTAAAGACACGTGCTACTCCGACTACATGTCTGCCGTCTCCGTTAGTGCATGCTCACTGGTGTGTTGTCTATTCTTTTCTTCCTTAGTGCGTTTTGACTCGTAACGTCTTTGGCGAGAATCAAATAGAGTCACTAGATTTTGTGGAAAACCAATTTTTATGGGACGTGTGCGCTGAAGTATTAATATATGTTGTATTTGTTTCGATTATTGTTAGTCATCGGACGGATTTTTGTTAGTCATGTGCTTAGTTGAATTTATTTTAAATTGAGCAATAAATAGTTTGCGAGGGTACATATTTTTCTATGTTAAAGTATCGGTCTTTTTCAAATCAGGAATATGACTAAATATTTCTAGGGTATTATATTATTTTTATTTTCACAATAAACTTTCTTTATTACTTTAAATAAATTCGAATTTATTTAAAATATAAATAAATAGTTATGCAGATTAGGCCTATGTTTGGGTGTGTATGTGTGTGTGTGCGTGTATATATATATATATATATATATATATATATATATATATATATATATATATACATACGTACGATATATAAAAGATAGTTCTCACTGAAAAACATCACGGGCATAATTTAATGAGACGATATATTTTGCAACGAAAATAAAATGAAGTAATAAAAAGGAAAATAAAAAAAAATACGAAATCGATAAAGCAAAAAATTTTCCGTAAGCTTCACGCAATAAACGGAAAACTTTTAACGTAGCATCTAAAGAAATGGCAAAAGTTTCACCAAGCGGAATTCTGCTGGCCTACCAGCCATCGCAAGAAATATATTTCCTTAGATAGCTCTTTAAAAGAAAACGCGAATGTTTTGTACGTTTCTATCTTTCTACAAGTCAACTATAATATACCGTTCAAATAAATTCAGAAATGGGATAAAAGATATCAAGGAAAATTTACTGATTAATAACCTACAATACAATACCGAGCTCTAGTAGAAATGACTAATAAGTATTTTTAAGTGGCCTTTTAAGATACGAGTATCATATACACACATGTATCATATACATGATTTGTTTTTTTTGTTTTATTCAGTGACTGATTTTATGGTGAACAGGTTTTTAAATAAAAAGGTTTGAATTTATAGAGAAATGTAATGATTAAATATAAGTTTTTTTGACATAAGCATTCAGAAATTCTAAATGCATTTTTCTTCACCACCATCTTCTTCGTTAATGACTGTTCGTGCAATGTTAAGGCATAATTGTTGACCTTGTGATGGAAAGCGTACTCTAGGTCTCGTCGTTTTAGTGACACTTATGTATAAATTAGGGTTAATCTCCTTTTACAGTCCAATGATACTCGTGGCTGAATGATCTCATTCCGGATCTTGTCAAGTAGAGTTTACCGCGCATAGTGCATGTCATGTCCCTTTGGTATACTGGGAGGTTGTAGATCAGCTCTGTAGTTAAGGTCGGTAATTTGCATGTATATATCACAGCCGAGAGTACATGTTAGTAAAATATACTTGACTTGAGTAATTTAAATTTTTTAGAACCCATATTTTTGTCTGCCGAACCAAGAAAAATTCTCCTATTTTGTCCTTCTACATACAATACAGGTGTCTGAGTCCTATAACATTTCTCATAAAACCAACTTTTGTATTTGTTCTTGCCACCCAATAGTGCGAAGTTCGCTGTTGCATCAGATGTGGCTATCACCTTGTTTATTGCCATATTCATCTGTAAGTCGATTCTTCAAAAAGCAAAAGCAAAATTTGAAAATATTGCATTACGTCGGAAGAAATAATTACATCAATGGCGTATCCTGTTTGACTCGAAAGCCAATACAGGCAGGTTATATGTTATATATATAATATGGGAGACATTTTCTTAGCGAAAATATATCTTCATTGGTACGAGATTTATGTCTTTTTTTACTTCAAGCATACTAATCATTGTATGTGAACTTGCCAAATTTATTATGCACCGGTCATAAATGTAGCATCTATGGAAGGAATTTATTATCGGTATGTGTTCTATTTAATCAAACGCTTTTGGTATTTGACAAAGGATAGACATAAAGTTATGTTTTACTTATTCGCCTTCTACTTTTTTTACTTCAAGCATAATAATCACTGTATGTGAACTTGCCAACCCCATAATGCACTGATCATAAGTGTAGCACCTTTGGAAGGAATGTATTATCAGCCTAATATTCTATTTAATCAAACGCTATTGGTAATTGACAAATGATAGACATAAAGTTTTACTTATTCGATTTCTGCTAATTTTCATTATTGTAAAGATTTTGTTGATTGTAACAACATTTTTCTTGAATCCTATTGGCTTCAATTATATCACTCCAATCTCTGCATAAGTTGCGAAGTAAGAACTCTTAATATGGCTTCTTAGATCTTAGCAAATACAGATATAAATTAACAATTTGAAAAAAAAAATTAGGTGGGGTTGCATTGAACATTTGACTCTATTTTTTAATACTTTAGTATTTATTTGAGGAATTTTGAAATTATTTCAAATTTTTCGCAGTTCAGAAGTTAATAATATTTAATAAATATTATATATTGAGGTTTTATTTCCAACCATTTATTAAACCAAAGAAGATGAAATAAATCCCCAGTGAAAGCCGAAATTAGATTAAATTAAAATGAAATGCTGGCATGAGTGAAATGCCAGTGATGTATAATGCTTTATTAAATCCAATATCTTTCATTAGATTATTAATTTCTGGTTATGAAAATTTTATTTAGCCCTTAAGAGTTAAGCGCGTCACTCAGGATTCGAAATGTAAAATGTATTTTAAATCAAGAGGTATTGTCAGCTGGCTAGGGAAGGACATTATTACACTACTGTTGTTGGTTTACACTTCACGTACTTCCCCCGCTAACAGAATCTCATTAAGTTGCACATCTTCAGCAATTCTGTTGACGTGCTTCTATTTAATACCTGGACGATATTCTATATAACCTGATTTGAACCTAACCTGAATTGGCTGGCCATTTCCATTTAGCAGTACATTAAATTAATGCACTCCACAGTTTCATTGAAACTCTTAAATACCTTACCCTGTATAAGATTGAAAACTGCTTAATGTCTATCTAGTGGATATCATTTTTGAGAGTCTTTTTTGGCTAAGATTTTATTGTTATATCCGTCGCTTTATAAAAAAAATTTTAATTTCCTCCATTTGAGCATCCCAGAATTATGCATTTTACCTAATCTGAGATAAAAAATATTGTAGTTTTTTCTGTATAATATATTTAAACCTTGTAAGAACTGCTATAAATCTGCTGTTTTTATATTAAGTTTTATTTTTATGTATTCGGCTGTAGGTTCTTTCATTGGGCGTGTTACACCGGTACTTGCTATGTTGCCCGCACGTATTAGTAAATTTAATGTTCAGACAGAATTTCAGACCTTCAAACTTCTACAAGCATAAAGTTATGATGACACAACGCATGAAATATTATTAATCGTTGCCCGTAATCCGGCGTTAATAAACATTTGTATCTCACTGGGATCACATGTAACCTAGAACCAAAACAGTTGGTAAACCTTACCAACGTACAAACTTTGTTTACGAAAATATATGACCTCAAAAAAGTCCTATGTCGGTATTATCTATTTTTTTCACTAAATTTTTTCTAATAAAGATCATTCTTGTAAATGTATTTTAATATTGTTAAGTTATAAAAGATATATTATTAAAATACCCATATAAAACGTTTCCAGTCATAGTAAACCATCGAAAAAAGACACTGATTGGCAATAATATTATATTTATAGATAATAGTATATATAGTATTTTACATGTCAGGCTGCCATCTACTTACCAGCATGAACATAAAGCAATATAGTACAAAAATTGTGTCTGTAATTTAAATTATTACAGATAATTACATCTTTAGAACTTGACATTCTTATTGGTTTACCGTTATCTGGTGAAGAACAACAAGATCACAAAACTTAGATTTGTTAACCGGGTATCCGATCCGGCGTTTGGGATTATATGTCTATTTTGTTATCTATCTTAAAAAGAAAAATAAGCCCCTTGTGGGATCACCTTAGTGTCTGTAAGTCTGATTGTCAGAACTGTACCTCTTATGAATATTCTGGAAGTATAAACTAAAAATTTGTCATAGTAATACAACGCGCGCATATCTCAATAGATAAAATTAAAAACTACTTATTTGGAAAGTTTAGAGGCTAAATTAACTGCTCCATTTTTTTCTGTTTCCAAATATAATGAACATATTTTAAAAAGCTATAAAGATCACAAAATATGTTTATCATAATTTTCAGAAATGTAATCCCGGCCCCTTATTTTCAAAATCGCTCAATGCACATAATTCAAAAATAGGATTTTAAGAGCCCTTGCGGTTATTTTCACGCCTTTCAAAGATGCAATATATTTATCCTAAGAGTCTTTCAGTGAGCCCACAAATGGGATTTAATAGTTAAACCGAATAAGGACCAAGGTCCTATAATAAATTAATGTCTAAAATACTTCAATTCCCTTCTGAAAGAATTTATATAAATTTGTTATGAGATTTACGGTGTTGTCTCATAATGCTAACCGGGACAACCCTGAAAATAATAATATGTTAGTCCGTACAAAATATTTATGGAATCTTGATTTTTATCCTATATTATTTCCAACAAAATAATTTCTTTTAATAATCTTCTGAAATATACAAATTCCTATGAATTCTAACACTAATTTAAAATAAACCACAGGAATGCAAAGCAATTGAGAAAAAAATTATTGCACAGAAGTTTAATTAATAAAATAAAACAAACGCTACTAATCTCTGAAAGCAAAATTTAGAAAATTTATGTAACTTTTTATTTTATGTAGGGTAAATAAAAAAAAGAGATTATCCTTGATATAGACGGAAAATTATTTCTCATTTTTTTTTGCAAATCTGAGAGTCAACGTGTACACAAGATGACCTATATAAATGGTTCCGATATTTATTCGATAAGGGAATTTAATTTAATTCGCATGTACAAGCGTACCACAGTTATCAATCCGTCCACGGCATTTCCACCATCCCTACGGAGTAATTCAGGATGTTACATCTAAAACTTATTCCAAATGTATTTAAGTCCTCACAAGTTTGCTTAAACTATGTCGTAATTACCTACAGACGAAATATGTACACCTGCTAAGTCTTTCAAATTAACTTAGCTGTAACAAAGAACATAAAAACCAATGTTTTGTCATTTGTGACTAATTTTCTATAATAAAAAAAATACTATACTCTTAAAATATACTAATTTACTCTAAGACACATAAAAAGTAAAACCAATATATAAATATAAGCGTATTGCATCATTTATTTGTATATCGTGCCTGCATTTTAGTTAAAGGTTTAGCATGTTTAATGTGGTTCAGGGAAGAGTATTTTAGGGTTCGGCAGTCAAAGGGGGTGAGTGGAACAGTATCGTTTTCTTAACGTCGTATACCACTCAGTCAGAGCCATTTAGCTCCTCAGCGGAACATATCATAGAATTAAATGTCACTCATATTTTTTAATTCTTTTTAAAATTAAATCTCCAAAATTACAAGTTACATTTGAAAGTATTCGTGATTTTACTTTAAAGCAGTTGTTTTCGTGACTTAATTCACATGGAACTCTGTGAAATATTAATATTTAACTATAAGATTTAAGGTTAAAATTTACGTAATATCATTTTCACAAGTGCTACAAGTACGTTTTGTATTGTATTTAGAAATTAACGTGTCTTACTTTTAGGAGATCTATTGCAATGAAACAAAACCTATATATTATCTAAGATTTTACAAAATCCTTAAGTTTAAACGTCATTTGAATTTTTTGAGTGAATCGTGCGTGATTTGCGAACAAAAATAAGATAAAAACTCACAAAATTAATACATAAAAAAATCAGAGAAAATTTCAATACTTTCATTATGTCATTTCCCCCTAAATCATTTTTTTTAATGTACTTTCTATTTTTTATATCAAAAATTTTATATATGCGTAGATGTGCCTCACATATAAAATTATTTATAGTCAAGGTTTAATTCTTTTTTATATAAGCTTATAAGGTGTGGCTAAAAAGGGAGTATACATAAAATGAATTACCAAAGGAAATGAGTCCCTTTTCGGAGTTTTCCTTCGTTGAAAGAAAACAATGCGGGTGATGTTACCGTGGCCATTTTTAGATTACTTCTATTAATAGATCCGATGAACTATCAGGATAGTTACGCATGTGGAATTCCTGAATTCTTTACCAATACGTCGCATTTAACCACCAACCAAGATTAAGATATTTTAGAGTTTAAGTTATAAGTTACAAACACGTAATTATTTTAGTTATCGCAATCCTCAATGGTATCAAAAGAAAATATATCATAATGAACAAATTTTATACCCATATAATGCTCGTTAAAATGTAAGAAATTATATAAGTAAAGCTCCTTAATAGCGGATAGTTAATCGCAAAAATAGGTCACGCAGAGAACACAAAAAATTAACGCATTGGCAATACCAAAAAAAAAATTTTCCCTGAAAGTTACAAAAGTAAAATTTTAAGTGGTTAGTGTGAAAATTTTAAGTCATTATTTTATATTCACATATTGGTAGGGAGTTTGGACTGGTTAGAGTAAAATTACTTTGGAATATGAACGTAGTAATTGCTTTATAGTTTTACTGATTTGTTTTTTGATGGAAATATCTTTTTTAAAACTTCCTTTTCTAATCATTTTAAGATGAAATTATTATCCTTCTTCTTCATTAATTAATAATGAAAGATTAATTATTAAAAGATTATTACTAAGTAATTAATAATAAAAGATTAGTTACTCAATAACACACTAAATGAAATGATACATCGTTTGTGTTAAATAAACGTTTAAATAAAGCCAACGGCGAAATTTAAAACAAAGGACAGTGCAGCACAAATTTTTATGTCATTTTAAGATGAAATTATTCTTCTTCTTCTTCATTAATTACATTAATTAATAATGAAAGATTAATTATCAAAAGATTATTACTAAGTAATTAATAATAAAAGATTAGTTACTTAGTAACACACTGAATGAAATGATACATCGTTTGTATTTAATAAACGTTTAAATTAGGTTTAATGAGTAATTTTTCAAGCTTATCTCACATGCAATGGAATTTTACCAACAACTTTACCATTTGATGTAATATTTCAGATTTATATTAGTGTAATAGAAATAAATTATATTGTGTACATTTCAATTTTTAAAGATATATTTTTGCAACATTGTATTTAATTGCATTCTCTAAATGAAACAACAGCTTTAATCAACAAACAATGCAATATGAAACATCATTTCGTCGGGAGGGCCTCTTCGCGTTCGAATGATAAGTGTGCAGAATATCTCTTACATGAAGAAAACAAAGCGAATCGTTTTATTTTAATTATTCTTTTGTTGTAGATCTCGTGGTAAAAATGTGGATTGTTAGTAACTTTTATGGAAACTATTATATTTATATTTCTTTGTGTTTTCTTTTTTATATTGAAATGATATACAAAATATTATACATCTGCTAGAGAATAACCGAGGAACCCATAAGCCTAATTGACGTCTGCATAATAAAAATATAATTTCGATTCGATACTATTTCTGATTTCAGGAGAATTGATTCATATTTTTTTATGGATCACATTGGTATCCTACCGATATGAATTCGCTCCAGTCCTCCAAGACAATCCACATGATGTATTCAGTGCAGATATTAAATAGGAGTGGGGAGAGTTTGTACCTCTATCGAATACCCGCCTCCGTTCTAAAGCTTTCAGAGTCAACTTCATCTATTCGGATAACTGCTCTTCCATCTGTATACAATAACTTAATGAAATTTATGGAATATTTCAGTGCACCCATCTCAGAGAGTATTTGCCAGAGTTTTTACATTAACAGTATCAAAAGCCTTCTGGAAGTCCACAAAATAGATGAAAAACATAATATTAAACTCTCCTCATATCCTTTTCCTTTAAGAAAACCAGTTCTGTTAAATTGGTGGTGAGAGATAAGTTTGAAGTCAAGTGTTTAATATATGAAAATATATTTTATTGGGTGTGATATGAAAGAAATCAGCCCGTAATTGTACATAATTTATTGGATTCTTTCTTAAGTAAGGGTGTAAAAAGAGAATGTGACCATTCTGAT
This sequence comes from Druceiella hillmani, assembly GCA_039881145.1. Taxonomy (NCBI): domain Eukaryota; kingdom Metazoa; phylum Arthropoda; class Insecta; order Lepidoptera; family Hepialidae; genus Druceiella; species Druceiella hillmani. Next base: position 15,959,232 of record JAYKKI010000045.1, read on the forward strand.
GGCTACTTCTAATTCTCCCATATTTAGGAACCGGTGGAACGTAGAATCTCAACAACCGCCTTCCCCATAGCCTGAAATATTTCTATGAGTATCCAATCTGCACCGACAGCTTTGTTTAGTTTGAGATGATAAATAGCGGCGCGTACCTCATCTCACAGAATGTTTAGCTCAGAGGTGATGAAGGAGCATGTATCAGCATATCTCGAGTTTTCGTCAAAAAATAAAAATTGATAATTTCCCTTCCATACCTCAACTACGTCTTTTATTTTAATAACTGTCAATATTTTCGAGTCCTGCATTACCCATGTATTTGGTTTAAACTGACGTGTTATAAGTTACACTTTATCATGTCCTTTCAAATCTTTCAGAATGTTTTTCTAGGTCTTCACGGATTTTACCTATGTCTAGTCCTTCGACACTTTGCTTGAATAGCCGTATTATTAGCAGTAAATGTTAATAGTTTTATATCCTTGCACCATCGGCTTTATGGGATATACGTTCCCCAATAAGTTTCCATGTCTTAGATATCATCCAGTGTTATCAAAAAAATCTCATATACGGTATATTTGAGATTTTTTTGAGTTGAGACATATCTATTGCATTTTCGATAAATTCTTTTACCACTGCGATTTAGCGTCATTCGTATCAGATTCTTTCGACCAACTTTTAATTTAATAAAGGTGGATAAAGATTTTTTGACTATAATTTCCAAGAGTCTGCCCCCTTTTTTGGCTCAAGAATTCTGCAATTTTATTCGTAGCTTACACACATGCAGTTCATGATCAGAATGGTAGTCTACAAAAGCACAGTATGTACATTTGTGATCGAGCTTCTCTCTCTAGATCTTATCAAGACATAGTCAATCTAATTTTGATGATTCCCGTCAGGAGATATTCAAGTACACAGCTTTCTTGGGTAATGCTGAAAATCGGTGTTCATTATGGTCGTATTATTGTTGGCAGTAAATTTCAAGCGTTTCTAAGCGTTATCTTTTTGAGTTACGCGCCAAGTTTATATTTTTCTACGACATGTCGAAGATCTAAGTCTTTGCAGTTTTTGATGGCTTTAGATTTAAAATCGCTAAGAACGATTAAAGGCGCTGTCTTTGGTATTTTGGTTATTGAAGATTCAAGTAGTTTGTATAATTCTTTAACGTCATCATCATTTGCTGACAATGTGTGAGCATAAACCTGGATAATATGGAGTGGAATTGATGATGCACCAAGTTTTATGGATATAGTCCTATCTTTCATAGGATATATAATCTAATATATATATGGTTTCAAATTTTTAGTATTATAATGGCAACTCCAGAAAAGCTGCTATTGTCGTAACCGAGTAAATAAATGGTGTGCTCTCCATTATCGCAATGGCCAATTCCCTTCTAATGGGTTTTCGCGAAGTCCTATTATTAAATTACGGCCGCATTTAGCTCCAGAATCTTGCTTTTCCCAGTCTCAAGAAGTCCTTGTACGTTCCATGTAATGAATTTAGTAGTATTATGTAAATCAAGCACCTTCCAGTAGCATGTTTTCCATAAGGCGCTATTCCATTTCATAACCTGAGCTCCGAGAAACTTAGAACGCCAGTCGCTACGTGGGTCTTCAAGCATAGTTATTTTTATTACTTGTACTTTCATGATCGAAATCCTCATGTGATTATAATCTAGTAGTTTCCCTGGCTTTATACGTCGCAGTATTGCGAACTCAATGTTCATAATATTCCGACAGGGAAATAACCCAGTGAGTACTCCATAGGGAGGCATTTGTTTTATATATATATATATATATATTACTTCCTTATAGTCCAGAAATAACGCCTCTACAAATTGCTTCTTGTCACACCTCTAGTTTGACCGTACCGACACCAGCTATCTCCACCCTCACTATCCTTGATATCTTTACACGTAACCCTGGGCATGGATTCTGCTATATACTCCCAAACATGAGTCCCGGCTGAATACTGCCAACAGACTCAACTCAGCCTACTGAGATGGACGGTGCCTTGCGACTAGGACGTACCAGAGAGGAATTTCCTAAATGGATGTTAGAGAAGTTAATTCTGACATACCAAAGATCGGGTTAATGGTCGCGTGTCGTTCCGTGATGAAAGGCTGTTAAACTGTCACTAAAAGCTCATTAGTTGCATAATTCTAGAGCAAAACGTAGAAATAATATATTGTTAATATTTCGACAGGAAAATGTTTGTTAATATATTTTTTTTAAATTATAAATTACTTATTTTGTTATTTAAATCAAATGTTGCCTAGATTCGACCAGTCTACTTCTTACATGTTAGGAGGGTCGAAAGTAACAATGTTCGAATAGCAATCGCTTAGTTTCTATCGAAAGGAACTCACGCACGAAATCAGTTGTTATTTTATTGACGTTTATTTACTTCTTCATTTCAAATTTAATATTTATGTAGCCCAATGAGAAAATAATATCATTTAATGTATTGTTTTAAATTTTGTCTTATAAATTTGCTTTTATTAACGTTAGAATCATTTGTCCAAAAATATTAACTAGAAATTATTATCTTCCACAATTATTTAACAAAAGAAAGCGCAAATCCTAGAATAATTGGATAACTCATAATTCCTCTTTTTGAAATATTGTTTTTCTTCTACAAATATTTCTTTTTTTTCTACAAATATTTAATACTAGTTACATTGTGTAAAATAATGTACACTAGTTGTACTTTGACAGTTTAAGTATGTCTAGGATTTATTAGCATGTTATTTACTTACTTAATAAATTAATGCTGAGCTATAGGTTCAGAAAAAAAATTTCCATCATGTTATATGACTTTAAATTTTTGATTATATATAATCCAGACTTTTTAATATTTATTACTTAAACTCTTATAATTTCACCGTATACGTCTATTCGTCTATACGTCACCACCATTCTACTATCACACCATCAGTGTTATAAAACTGACATGATTATTCATATGTAACGCCTGCAACGTTATCAATTAAAATCCTTGCAGGAAAGGTTTTTAAGGTGCCTCCTCTGCATTTAAAGTGGGAGTATTTTTTTCAAATAGCCCGTTATATAGAATTTCATACCATAGGTTTATCAAAAATATTGTGTCTATATAATGAAAACTTTTCATCTGAACCGCTGTCTTTTAGCAGCTCAGAATATTCACAATTGTAGTATTCATAAATAAATTAAAAGAAAAGTTATAGCATCTAAGTAAACTCTAATAGTTTACGTATAATAATCGACCAACTTATCACGTTCTCTAATAAGTTTATAGAAACTTGTAGAAGCAAAATTTGTAAATCAACCTCAAAAATAAACTGAGCAAAATATTTAAACAATTCCTTGGTAAGAAACAATACTAATATTTTTAAATAGTTTAATATAAACACTATGCACGGTTAAATGTTTATGTGTGCTATTAGGTGTGATCAGTATCCTCGTAGAGCAAGCTATACTCATAATTAACAAGTTTTGCATTCTCTTACTTAAACAATTTCAGAAATGATTTTATCCAATTTCAGAAATGATTTAATGATGATATAAAAGACCAACAGTAGTTAAAATTGAAAAAGTTCTCGTAATAAAGCGAATTAAAATAATTATAATGAATTTATTGCAACAGAGTTAAGTTAAAGTAATTGGAATTTAACATATAGCTGGTTACAACTAAAATTATATTATTTTCGCAAAAACTGAAACGGAGATAAATACGTAACAATTAAATTTGAATAGCCACGAAAATTAATAATGAAAAGTGTCGTATATTAAGGCTTTGTGTTGGATCATTTCAAATACATTCAAATTACAGGCTCCGCTAAAATTCTTTGATCTTTTCACGTGCACGCATAAATATGTGTAAACAAAAATATATGGCTATTGAAAAAAATAATGCAAAACTACATGTTAAATGAAAAAAATATAGTTCTACACTTAGAGGGTGAGTTTGTTTATTTATTTATTCTAAACTGCTGGAAAAATTAAAAAATAAGTGTTTAATAATATTACCAATTTAATTATAGATTTAATTTCACATCTACCTGAAATTACCTTACAAGACACATTTTAAAGAATATATTTAGAATCCTAAAATGTGTTGTTTTAACGTGTGTTTATAATCATATTAATAATAATAACAAACACAACCTTAACAAATTAAGCAATATTAAGAAAGTAAGACGTTTTCCGAAAAACAGTTTCTTCAATGTTATTTTTGTTTATATTTAAATAAGAGTGAGTATAATTAACAAGTTAGGGAATCATTAACAACGTATTGACCTCGATGTTAAAATATAATTAAATAGAACTTTAATGCGAAACAAAAATTGTTCATTAAATTATGAAGAATAAAGTATCCGATTCTCTTTCGTTTCATGAATCTATACTGAAAATAAAAAATCCCGCTTGGAAATTTCTGAACGCCATTTTCAAAACCACAATATTTGCATGTAAATATCCCAAAACTTTCTTTGTATCTCACATGTATATTTCATAATCTCGATAAACACACACGTAAATAGAGTTCAGATTGAAAGTGGAGATAGGAGCAAAATATACGTAGTTAAGTTTGCGGTCGTATCAGACATAAGCTTTTTATCCCTTGAGATATTCTCCGACTGTTTTCATCCTGAATTACAAATACGTACATAACATCAGATGCTTCAATAAGCTACTCTACTTTTCAGTATCGCAAATAAATATTTACATATCGTAGTACATTTGCAATGAATTATTAATAACTTTTCTTCGACATTTTATTTATTATAGAACAAAATTGAATTAGAATTATCTTTTTTCTTTTATCAGTTTACTAGCAATACTAAGTTTATTATTAGTTGACTATAATTAAAACAAAAACCTCTTAACTTTGAGTCAGTTTGGATAGAGAAAAGTTCAGCAATTTCATAGAAGAAAAATCTTGTATTTCCAAATATTTATTGGCAGAAAAATTATAATATTTCCTGAGTGACCTATAAAATTTCATGATTTTAATGGTTTAATTGGTTTTATTGTTATTTTGAAGACGCTTTAAGAAATACCTTAAAAAAATTACGAGTTAAGATAAATTTATATATGATGCAGAAAGAATTAATGGAATTGTTGAAACTTATTAAACGTTTTTTTGGTTTAGTTCGGTCAACTAATATTTTTTATCAGCTATCTTTGAGATTTAGATATAAACATTGCCAATAGGTCTTTCTTTGAAATAAAAATTGTAAACTTTTTTAACGAACGATTTAAATCTATAAAGATACTTATCGAAAATTCTTCTTTCATTTAAATAAATTTAACAAGCAATTTCGTCTGCTTCGCTTTTCATGTACGAAAAGTTAGGTTATATTGCACATTTCTGGACTTCAGATACCAGTTACTAGCTAATAAAAAAAATAACGCTTTTCTGGGATGGTTCTTGGTTGGTTATTGTATCTACTGACAAAAAGCCATTAGAATTTCATTATGCTAAATATCATTGGGAAGTAATATTATAACTAGAACATTGAAAAAGTATTGTAGCTACACTAACCTCACTTACCAAATGGCGATGGTCACATATCCTTAAAACGCTAGGTCATTTCAATGAAAATATTTCCAAATAATGCAGCACAATTAATATGGCCCGAGGACAAAGTCGTGGCTGCAGACCCATGTATCGCAATGCTTAGGGTCGAGCGCGGCACAAGCGGCAGATCCCCATCCTTTGTGATGCAAGGATAGCTCTATATGCTTCAGCGGCTGACGGCGAAGATGAAAGAGTGCAAGCGCGGAGGTTACGTGGCATATACTATCTCACTGAACGATTGTCCGGCTCTGTTGTGGGAGCTATTTTTTAATTGCAGCTTTGTTTATAACGGTTCGAAAATTCTCGTAGTGTTTGCTATCTGGATTTCTATCATCTTTCATCGTAACCTATAAGTGAGTTGTTTGTCTAAACTTTAGAACTGTTCTCTTTAGCTATTTTCAGTACAGTTTTCTTTCTAGTTGTGTTAACTCGGCAAGGTATGAAGGTTATTGACATCGGGTGTATGATATAAACAGATATAACAACACACCCATACATACACACACACATATATAAATATATATATATATATATATATATATATATATATATATATATGTGTGTGTATATATATATATATGTATATATATATATATATATATATGTATATACATATATATATATATATATATATATACACACACATATATAAATACATATACATATTCTTCTTTTCCGAAAGAATGTAAAAATTAAAAAAAAATTAACAATGAGTTTTTATAATTATTGTGAATATTACATTTGAAAATAGAATTATGAAAAGTTATATTCTACGCATATTATATAATTAGATATTGAAGGATACAGGTTTTTATGGTCCCTTGCCTAAAATTTCAGAACTGATTCTATACTCTTACTGATTTTTTGTCCATCTAGTCATGTGTCACCATCCTGCAACATCAAATTACGTAAAATCATGAGCAAAATCGAGACAACATTTTAATTTGATAAAATTTATGGGATTTCCTTTTTTAATGTATATGAAAGTACGTCAATGTATGATATAATATTTAAGTGCATATTAATTGTTAATTATTTAAGTGCAAGTTAATTCCAAGTGAAAGTAACACTTATCTGCTTATTTTGAGGTACACGTATGCGAGAAAAAAGTTAAGTCTCTACTTTGAGCCTTAAAAGTATTCTATATTTTTTCTTCATTTCCCTCGTTCAAAGAAAAATGAGAGAAATTGCGCGCAATCAGCGAGGACCGGCGAAGCATGATTTCATATTGTGTTTGTATGGTAATTAGATTAAACGAGAATTAAAACCCTTCATAATTCATCGATTCATTCTCTCAGACAGTGTTGGGAATTCAATTAAGAATATTTTTGCTTCTTATGCTCATTCTCGTAGTTCTAATAATTCGTAATTCAATATCTTCAAGAATTCTTTCTGAAAATTTCACAAAGAAACCTAGGAAATTTTATTTTATGTCGGTATTTTCTAATTGATCATATAAAATACGTGTAAACTGTTCTCTCACTAAAAAAAAATACAAATATACTATATAGAAGTGTAAATGCTATACTAAACTGAATAGTAGTCCCTTAGTGTCACGAAACCAAAAACAAGTGTCAGAATTATGACAAGTGTTAGAATTAAAAAAAAAGTTTAAGTTATATTTTTTATTTTGTTAAGAAAAAAGTCATAATGGGAAACAGTTTAAGAGGGATAAACATATTACTCACATGCAATGTAAATATCCGCTTACGAATAGGTATTTTTATTTTCAATACAAATTTTAAAAAAAAACTTGCGAACACATTATCGACAAGTTCCATTCGTGATAGTGATTATTTAAGTAAATTATGTTAAAAAAACAAAAGCGAAAACTATTCTATTTTTTTTAAATAAAACTTAGTAGGTAAAACTCATTTTTCATTTCTGGTCTATTACCATAAATGAAGGAAAATTATACTAATGAAAGATAATATGAAATTAAAAATTCATATGACTTGCAAAATGAATGACGCGATTATGAAAAGGATGAAGGCCAGAATTATATGAAAAAACATGTGTGTTTCATCATTATATAATGCTAATAATTAAATTAAATTGAATAATGAATGCAAATAAAAATGAACACAACACATCATGTAAAAGGAAAAAGTGACAGGGTTATAAAAATATATAATGTAAAAAATAGAAAATAATCTTAAAATATGATTATTTTGATCAAGAGCATAAAGATGTCTCATAAATCGGTATTACTTAATTTTTTGAATAAGCTAAAAATAATAAAATGATTAAAAAAATCGATGTGGAAAAAGTAAAAGGACCCTCAATTTTTATTTCCAGAATAACTCTACCATAACAAATAAGTAGCTATAAAAAAAATTTATAACTACTAATATCAAACAACCCACAATTTATTTAATGTTATAGTTAATTATAACTCTAGAAATACAAGTACACAAAGAAGCGACCATTTTAATTTCTTCTAAAATTATTTCCCAACAAATCGTTGAGCTATTCCCAAATTTGTACTTACATAATCATCCTATCCATACTGTATTCGTATAATTAGCTTCGATGTCAATGATACTAGTCTCTCACATTTCAAGACATTTTAAGTAAAGACTAAGGTAACTACCTAAGTAACCAATTAAATAGAACAGTAATCACTCCTGTATAAAACGTAATTATTCTGTTACTATGTCATCAAACACTCTTTCCACTTTAAAACATAGACTCAATTTTCACCTGGCAGTGAGTTAATTAATTTTATGATAGTGACTTGAGCATCGAATCATTTTAATTGTGTTTAAATCTTAAATATTTTTAATAAATATCACAAAAAATATGGATTTCAAAATGGCAAACCTTAAACTTTGACGAGTAAGAAATCTCGAATAGAGAAAAATGGACAACTGAAAAATTTCAGAGACTGAACAGTTAATTTGAAGCAAATTTTTTCAAAATCTTTGTTTAAGAGACGCTTTTTTTTGTGTAAAAATTGAGTGATTTCCTGAGCTATAATTAAAAGAAAGCATAGTAGTGCATATTGGGTAATATAGATTTCTTTACCTTTTTTTCATGTAATTTAATAATGTATGTAAATATCTTTGTATTTTGAGGCTAGAAAGGGGAACGCAATGAAGCGTACATTTCACTACAAAAGTAACTTTCAAAATCATACCGTTCACATATAAATATCTCGACAGGTTCTTTGTGTATCAGATTTATGGATATAGAATCTCGATAAACGCACAAGAAACTGAGGTTCACATTGAGTAGGAACATAGCAACTGTAAAGTTAAATTTTGCGGTCGTATCAACTGTAAGCTCCTTAACCCTTCCGATATCTATCGAATCCTACCAGTCTGAATTCTAAATACTTACATCAAGAGTTCCTGTAATCTTGCATGATTTATATTATCAGAAAGAAAAACTTGGTGTGAAATTGTGTATAGTAAGTGTATGATTTCGCGCGGGATATTTGATAAATGTGTTGAGAATTCCGAATCTTGTCTGTAAGTTATCACTAATATAGACTTTCTAATGCAATAAATATATAATAATCCCTAATATAATTAAATAGAGGTTCATAAATATATGTATATCGCAAATTTCTCAGAAATTATTACACCTAGCATCATTACTTTATTATTTTTTCAATTACAATCCGTCCGTAGTCTTCTAAAAATCCAATTTTTTTACCCAATCATAAAAAGGGAGTAGATTCTAAATTCGTCCCGTGTTGGAATAATATTTATACATATATGTTCGTGTGTATGTTCTTGCGTATGTATATATATATATATATATATATATATATATGTATGTATGTATACAAATGTTAATGTTAAATTAATGGTAATCTCTGAAGTAATGAAACGATTAAGAGGAATACTGAAGATGGCAGAAGTTCTTCACTCATGAATAATCAACTTACCAAGTTTGTTTTGATAAATATATAAAGGTACGCTCAAAATCATGAAGAAACTAAATAGTATTATGTATGTACGTAGATAGGTATCTATCTACGTACCTACATAATACTATTATGCGAAGACATCTACCGAGTAGAATATTTGTGGATGGATAAATACGTGTGCACAAATATATTTAAAGGTATGAAGTAACTAGAGTATTTAAAAGAAGATATGTTGAGATTTCTTGACTCGTTGCGCATGAAATTTTGCACTCACCTGAATGTGATCATATGCGAGAAAGCATAGAAGCGTCGACTTACCACTGACTCCAAAAAAAAATGATATTTTGTTACATAATTCCAAATTGGTACTCATTTTATTAAAGTAAGGAAATATAATTGTTTTCCATATATCTCCATATTTTTCGGAAGATAAGGAAAATTTTCAAAACAGACTTTTATGACTCTCTCGAACCTATTTAAACAACACTTAAAACTAGACAAAAATTTATTTTCTTTCCAAATATTTCTTTTGCTTTCTATATATTTTTATTTAAATATTTCTGATTGATGGCTATTGAAACACGTGCATCATAAAATTATTTATTACTATGAAAATTTCCCAATTTTGTACATCAGTTTGTGAAAAAAACGGCTATGACGGACAAACAGACGAACACGTCATTGATTTTTTAAGGGTGGCGCTCTTCTTTTTAGATTATAAAATTAAAAAAAATATAATATTTATTTTGCATTTGTTAAAGCGTTTAAGCAAAAGTGACAATAAATGCGTAGTTACAATGGGATAATCTAAAAAAGGCAGATAATTTAGATATTCACGTCTTAGCACATTATGTTATAAAGAAGTCAAACAACTCGCAAAACGGATATTCCTTTACTGCCTATGCACTTCAATATAATGAGGTACACATATATGTAGCCATAAGATTAATTTTAAATATTTAAAGTTAAATTTTTAAACATTTATAAAAATGAGAAAATCTTTCCCAGAAATGAAAAGAAAATTTTCTCACCATTTCTCTTGTAGACAAATTTTAATATTAGACTGAAACCTTTATAGGTTCTCAGCGTATTTACATAATGAAACATGCTTAAGTTAAGATTTCCAGACAGGTTTACTTATTTTTGTTCTTTAATCTCTCCTTAAAATAGAATTCCTTTTAATTTCGTAACTATTTGTATTATGTCTAGTAACCAAATATTTAACACAAGTTGAGTTAAAGATATTTATATTCGTTTTCATCATTGCTCATAATTTACTCAACTCCCAAAATATCCCTCACATGTATAATTTATCCTACTTACGACACAGTTACTACGAATGGTAATTTAAAAAACGGTTAAAACGGAAATGTTATATGTTTTCTATTATTTATAAAAAAAAACCATGAACTCTTTCTTACTAAAGCATATTATTATTAAAGGATGCAACCGGTTTTTAATTTTTTCCTCGAGTAAAGGAGTTTTTATTTTTTTTTTTTCATCCTACGTAACTCTACTCATTTATTTTTTTATCTGTAAACATTAGTTTAAGTAATAAAAATGTTTCCTTTTTAACCTATGAGCAAGAGTACTTGAAAATAGTGTAATTGTTTACAGTTTTATTATCTAAATACACATATAGATAACATAATTGACACATCGTAAATAACTTGAAACAATAATTCTATTGGAATTTTTATATTTTAACAATTATTGAATTAAATTATAACAAACCATCTAAAAGAATTGTATCAAAAAAATGTTAAGTATGGAATAAAACCGCAGCGGTTTTTTGGTATTGTGTTCAGTTTATAAATTAAATAAACTGGAAATTCTCTTCCACAATTTGTATTGCTCTGTCACTAATAATCACGGTTTAAATAAATCAAACTCCCAATTCCTATTAATAATTAACGACGTTCTCTTAAAGAATCAAAAAGTTTAATGAGGAAATAAGTTTTAGGCGATAAACAAATTTGAAAAAAAATTAATTCAACAAAGGAAAAAGTATACAAATTTGCACACAATAAACACCAACAACTTACGACTTAGGAAATAACAAATTCTACATCAGTCGGTCAGAATAAGTTAGTCAGATTCAGCTAGACATAGTCAGACAGTTTATCTGAAACTACATTACTTTCTTCTCCACGTGTATATAAAGTCATCATCTTGCCAAGGGTAGCTGGAACATAAGTGAAATTTTGTTACGCTGATTTTTTTTAAATTAATCACGAAAATGAACGCTTTACCGTGAAATAAGCATTAAAAAAATCATTGCTGTAATAAGGTTGTTCATGATTCGTTAAATGAAATTTATAATAATTTCTTTAACTATATATATTTTTTTAAAAGTGTACACCAGCCGTTTAACGAAAGTTAGGACACAATTTATTACGCATGACCTATTTTTATTTCAATGAAATTTTCGTCAATTACCTTCAGACTCGAACATAATACATCCAGATTAAAATTTCAAATCATGGTCTTGTGTTACTTAACTTGTAGATTATTTATTTCATACGGGGAAAAAAGAAATACAAGTCATGATGTTATAAAAATATGTGAGTTTTGTCCCACATCTTAACACTAATCTACCTGGAGTATTGATGCATAAAAAGATTGGTTAAAGCTATAGTAATAAAAATGTTACACAAAATAATAGTGATAATTTACAATAACAGTAATTAAAAATTTACGTAATAATTATGGAATGACATGATATGGCACTAATTATAGGATGATATAAATGATAATTCACAAAAGAAATATAAAAAAATACAAGAATAAAAAACTGCGTTAATTATTACATATTTAAATAAAATAATAATAATAACAATAAAGAAATACAAAAAAATAAAAATAATTGAATACCTAAAATGGAAAAATGGAAAATATAATAATGATAAGAATATGTTATAATCATCTAAATAACTATTATGAAGAAGGATATAAGTATTAAAAATTAATACTAATTAATTATTAATTAACTGATTAATCCTTAAGTAATAATTTAGAAACGGACAGCTCGTTTGGGATGACGAACTAGTAAAAAAATCGACTGAATGGAACAATTTGTCCCAATCGTGACAAAGACTGCGTAGTTATGCGAGGATACCGGATATCGGTGCGAGCTGTGGGAAGGTGAAAGGGCACAGAGTTGCGAATCGATCTCTCAGGCACACGAAACTGCAGCTGGTTTACAATGTCTGACCAATAGTGCCGATTATAACATGCCTCTTGCGTAGTGTGCTGTATTTAAACATCAAAATTGTCCTAGCAGTCAATTTTTGGCGTGTTAAAGCGGTATTGCAATGTGCGTATACATGGCTTTGTACTCGCTCAATCATATCAGAATTGGTAACAAAGTAAGGATTCCATATTGCAACAACATACTCGAGTCGAGATAGATTAAAAACTGTATAAAGAATATAATATGTTCTCATCTGCGGGAAGAACTTAGCAATTTCTATCGAGCCTATTTCTATCAATTAGCCAATTTCTATCGCGGCTAAGATCTTCTATATGAATAAAATAGTTATCGTCTTTTGATTTTCAAAATATCTTAAAATCATCAGCACATAATAGGAACTCGTTATATCCTGAATCTGTTACTAATGTCAAAAGTAATGTAATAAGGTTTAATTATAGAACCTTGAGGCACTTCTGAAGTTACGAGAAAGCACGAAGATAAAAACGCATTCATTTGGACTGCTTGTCGCCTGCTACTGATATAAAAAATGAACCAACATATAAAATTACCCTTGGTACCATTAAAACGAGTTTCTTTAATATAAATATATATATATATATATATATATATATATATATATAAGATTATCAATCTTATCGAAGGTTTTCTTGAAATCTGTGGATAACGAATCGATCAGTATCCTGCAATCCATTGATTTGAAAAGTCATTGTGAATACAGGCGGAGATTAGTTAATGTTGATCGATTCAGAACAAATCCATGCTGTTCCTCTAAAATGTGCTGGTGCAAGATCGGATATAACCTACCATTAACTATTTTTTCAAAAAACTTTAGTATTGCCGACAAGATCGACATTGGTTGTTAGTTTTCTGCATATTGTTTATTACCAGACTTATCTATCGGCGTAACGTATGCAATTTTCCAGCGAGTACATGCGCTATGCTCTGTACATATGTTAAACAACATTTTTAGAGGAACAGATATAGATTTGCAATTTTTCTTTATAAAAATAAGTTCTATATTATCTGGCCCCAGTCCTTTAGTTATATCTATTTATTTAAGCCTACTAATTATCTAGTCCCTGGCAAAACAAATGATACTTATGTTATTATTTAATTATAATGTTAAGGTTATGTCGCATATGTCGTTCAAATTAATAGGTAGACTATATCCTCTATTGGAGGTCATTTGGCATATCTTTTTTGTGCCAATCAGTTAAAAAAAAATTAAAATTCATGTTTTCTAACGATGATACGTATGACCAGAAACCTTTTATGTTGCTGCTGATGAGTTTCTAGGTGTTACAAATGTAATTATTGAAACAGTGCCGAGATAGTTTCTTAATACGAGTTCTTAATTTAGAGAAACCTATGTAGTCTGACAACTTACCGTAAGTCTTCCATTTAATCCATTATTTAGATATTTGCTGTCCTTTTTTATTTTCTTCAGCACAAAATTATAAATAATGTCAAACAGCATACTGCAAGATTAAACTGGTTAACATATTGTATCACATAATATAATGTCTCGCATTTACAAAAAAATATGTTCCGAACGATCTGCTTTTTCCATTGCAATACCAGGTTGGCAATCGAGCATGAGTAAGAAACAAAGTGATGGGTCTACTATTATGAGCATGACACAAAAGTAATAGTGCTACTGTGAGCATGCAACTACAGTTGCACAGTGCGACCTAAAGTGTTCCGGTTATTAGAATCAAGATAATTAAGCTATTGCAGTTGCATGTATGACACTGCACTGATGAAAATATATTTTGTGTGATCAGGATTTATACTGGTAAGGCAGTGACAATTTTCCACAAACTTGTTATCCAGATATATAATATTGTAGTCACCTAATATGATCATAGGTTTTCTTGAATTTCGCCCATCTAATAAAGTGCAAACTTTCCATTCGCACACAAATAAATATTTCTTCTACATCCTTGTTTTCCCTTTGAAAATAGCACCTTGCAACAAATCTCACCATGAAGGCAACAAAAATTCCACCTCCATAGGATTTATTACTACTGAGAGCATCTCAATCATGTCGAAATACAGTGCATCGACCATCAGTGAATTCAGCATAGTGTATGCTTGAATAAAGCCACGTTTAAACGAGTATAATTTTATCATAATCATTGGCATATACATTCACGCCTAGTTCACTAGTTTTGTCGAAATACAGTGCATCGACCATCAGTGAATTCAGCATAGTGTATGCTTGAATAAAGCCACGTTTAAACGAGTATAATTTTATCATAATCATTGGCATATACATTCACGCCTAGTTCACTAGTTTAGTCTTGATCTCGCCACAATTCTTATAATGTATTGACAGATTATTTAACTTGTTCATATTGTGTTAGAGAAACTTTTAAGAAAAAGAGAATAAACTTGTGGTTTTCTGTCAAAAGAGCTCAAACAATACAACAAATTATAGTGCAGTCCAAATATATACAGCTGATGGCTAATATATATTGCATTCGTAATAGAAAATACAAGAAAAAATAAAATAAAATGAATTATACTGATATATTATGAAAATTTACAACATTATAAAAATTTAGAAATGAGACTACTAGTGTTTAGTAATGATTTGACATAAGAATCTATGAGTTAATTTAATTATATCATAACAATTCAAAATATTTTTATTATTTAAAGTTATTAGATGGTGAGTAATGTAACAATGAAATGATCAAATTTTATATACAGTTTTGGATCAGTGAATAAACATAGTAGTGAATATATTGCATACACGATAATTTTGTTAATAACTTTAAATCAAATAGATTGTAACACTTTCAGAATATTACTTGCACATTTTATAACAAGAAATTTGTAGCATGAGTGCTTTCTTATATTTTATCATGGCAGATTCACACATAGTCATAATCTTTTTATTTTTTGTGACGCGTATATTTGCATAAAGTAATTTCTTAGTTAGCGTGAGATGTTAATTTACGTAAATCCTTTGCGTGGGCGTCGAGAACTAGACACACCGTGTAATGAAGGAGCAATGCACGGGCGCCGCCGCGACGATATTGTCACGCAAGCGCCGGGTAGTCAGTTGCACCATCATGTTGCGTGGGCGTCCGATTTGCCAGTCACAACGCTAGGTGCATTACGTAATTGCTAATTGGTATTAACACATTAATATTTGTTGCAAGATTAGCTACTATATTCAGAACATCTAAGGAATATTATTTCATTTATTTTCAATGTAGGTAATCTACAGTTAAATGAAACTACGTGATGTAGTATTATTTCTACTTTCTTTAAGTTCTTTACCACGACCAAGGTTTCGTTGTATTACAACATCTTCAGGTGGGCTATTAGCAAAGATGTATCTTTGCTAATAGCCCACGTGAAGATATTGTAATACAACGAAACCTAGGTAAATCACTTAAAGAAAGTAGTTATAATACTACATCACATAGTTTCATTTAACTATGAATAATGAATTTCTACAAAATTAACGCCAAATATATTCAATAGTAGGTAATCTAATTTTAATTTCCCTTTGTGGCACGATATTCGAAGCCTTTAGATTTTCTGCAGATTTGTTTTTGTCCGATATTATTGTTTTAGACACTTTCGTAGAGAAGTGTGGAATTCTAATGACCTCTGAAAGTCACCAAATAATGAGACTATTAATCTGATTGTGCTTAGCTCGGCTATATATATATATCTATATATATATATATATATATATATATATATATATATATATATATATATATACATATATATATATATATATATTTTTTTTATGTATATATATGTACACACACACACACACACACATACACATATATATATATATATATATATATATATATATATATAGATACACAGGCTGTCCGTGACTCTATCCAAAAAACTTTTAGTTGTACTCCACCAAGAGGTTGGAAAACGGCATATATTTCACAAAAATATTAAAATATAACATGTTAGATTTTTTATAAATAATAAAAAGTCTATTGTGAACATAGCCTAAGCTTTCAACGCTCGCGTTACGGAGTGCTCGCCATTAGTCACGTGACTCGCCTCGTCAGTCGCGACGCTCGCATCGATTATGTATGTATGAGATTTGACAATTGCGTATGGCTGTGTGCAGTATGTATGCGTACTATAATTTTGTAATTAAGAGCGTTTGGTGATTTTAAATACCGCAGTATATATCACATTTTATTTAATGGTACTATTTTGTAATTAAGTAGTATTAATCTATTTACAGTGATAATCTGTGGATGAGTGCTCGCTACTTAAAGGGATGTACATATTTTATAGTTACCTAAGAATAAAATCAGTAATCACTTACTTTTGAATGCCATGAGCGTAGACAAATTATGATTGCAGTGATTTTTCAATCAATTGAAGTAAAAATAAGTTGTAAAATCACAAGTTAATGATAATTAAAAAACAAATTAAATGAAATAAGCATTTTTAAATGTAGCTGTTTCGCCACATTTTTGTACACTTTTTATATTTGTTCGTGGATTCTATTAAATGAAGGAATATTTTGGTTAATGGTACTTTCAAGTTTGTCATAAGCAGTGATAACACGTGCATACTCGCATACGAGAAGAGAGTGACCACATAGCATCTGTATCTTCTTACTTTTAGCATGCGTAACATATAATTTATTTGCTATGTTCGAACCGCTGGCCTTGTTATTTACCTGGCGATAAGATGTACGTAATGATATAGGATTCATACAGACGGTTTTTTTAAATTTTTTTCGCGCTTTAATGTCTTAGCCCTTTTGAGCTAAGACATTAAAGCGCGAGACACAAATTCCAGTTTTTACCAATGATCTACATTCAACCGGGAGATTAATTTGTATTCGTTTTTGGGTGGGAGTCACGGGCACCTTATATATATATATATATATATATATATATATATATATATATATATATATATATATATATGCAATCAAGACGCTTGCAATAAGGACATAAGACTTCAAATAAATAAAACTTAGAAATACGTTGAATATATCTAAATTATTTATAGTAAACTAGTAGTAATATATATTTTTTTAAGTTCGAGTATTTCTCTTCATAAGGTGTATATAAACAATATTTCAATTAAAATTATCATTTGTATGTAAATAATAATCACTATTTGTTAACAAAAGATAACAATAAACATATCACATTCCAACATTTATTTATGTTGCTACAGTGAACACCGATCGCAAGTTCTAAGTATCCACTGATACAATGACAAAATATGCTTAAGGTAATTTGCTTATAAATAAAATTATATTTTACCACTCGATGGTACCAAGCAATCTGTGATTCTATTAGTATCCAGGTGTTAACGAAAGTAGCAGACCCAAAGGCTGGTGATATGCTTCAAAAATCTCCCAAGAGAAATTTGAGCACATAACAATGGAAATTCTGGAAATGCAAGTTGACTAAAAAAGTTAATCTTAAAATAAAAAAGTTTAAAAACGCAAGACACTTTGAACAATTTTACGTTGCTAAGTTCAATAATGAGAATAGCTTTCATAATAGTGGAAACAGGGTAATAATTGTAAATGCGAAAGATTCCACATAACTTTCTCAAATTTTTTTTTTGAGTTTTATATCCAGCTTTCATATTTCGCTAAAGCTGCTAGAAGATTTAACGCATCTACATATATATCGCACTCTTGATTATTACAATTATACCGATAATGGTAATATGTATACATATTACCATTATCCATTATATATATAAATGGTATTGTAAAGTGTGGATAAAATAAACTTGATAGATTATTAGAATGCTACGGAAAATTCAGACTCCGCTGAAAGTACTAAATATTAGCCATTGTCGAGATTAAAATTATCACCGAAATAATTTTAGAACCTATTATGCGAGAAACAATTAGGAAAACATAAACTAACCCAAAAATCTCAATTCAAAACTATGAAAAACCTTTTGTCATAAAGTTGCCGTGAATTAATAAAATGTTTTTGTTACGTTTCTATCGAAATCAAATCGAATGTAACATGAAGACAATCAAAATTTCACGCCGGCCGCGAATAACAATTGCAATCAAACACCGTCTTGAATATGTAAGGCCATTTCGCAACTAGTAACAAGGACAAAGCCATTTGAAACGTCTGTTCTCAGATATCAAATAAGGCTTTCATAATATTATAAGACAATACATAACATTGTTGCAGATATATAACACACTTTTATGTATCTATGTAAGTTACTTCTTATAGTAGTTTTATTTTACATTACCAAAGTAATAGTTTTTAGATAACTTTAAGACAAAATATCAAAATTGTTTAACTATTTATTTAATTGCATAGATTTATTACTAGTTAAAAGACAAGGTAAAAAAATGCTGGGGTAAATTTAAACTTATTTTAACCACGCAATTATAAATTAAGTACCAGCTTAATTAAGTAACACAAAATTAAGGAAATACGACTTTTGGAAACTTATGCGGCACTCTAAATTTTTTTTTCGAATTTATGTAATACGCTTAGTGATTTTTATATATTTGCAATAGATAATGATGACAAAAAATAATTCTTTCGTCGCGTACAAACCGCACTTTGGCCAGAACACGTCTGATTTATCCCATTATTTAAATTACTATGGTAATATAAAAAGTTGAAATATGTATTTATTCTTTCAAGAGCTGGTATTATTAAATATTCTGATGACACGAGTATGACAAGTTATTGTACACGAAAAACAAGTCTCTACTCAACAATACAGGTACAGAAATATATCCTGTAATGAGTGCAAAATGTACTTCAATTCGATTATTAAGCTACTCTTATACTTGGCATCAAAAGACTTTGAGTTCAAACTGAGAGACATTTTGTAGTTGTGAAAGTTAATTTATAAAAGTATACGCATATAAACATAATTTTCTGGCTAATATTAAGTTTGTATATCATATTCAGTGTACTGGTGTAACGTAAATTAGTCGATAACCATGGCGTGAAAATTAATTAAAATTTGTCAAATTTGATTTTAATTAAAAGGATATTGATTTAATAATTTAAGTTTAATTCAAAATTCAAATTCAAATTTGTCACATCTTTTATAATTATCTTATATATCATTTAATTTGTTGTCTACATTCAAACTACTAAACCTTATTCATTTTACCTCCACATATAAGAGAATTAAAAATTTTGCATATCTGTGCAAAATTATTATTTTTACAAATATATTCATTGAAAACGTTTGTAAAAACATAATTAAGGGGATGAAGGATGAGTGATATTATATATTAAGATCATTTTTGTAATGCTTTCCTGTTTCTCAATTTGTTAATTATTTTGTGCACTCATCACACAAAAACTAATCAGTTAATTAAGATAAAGTTTTCAAAAAGCGTAATGGCCGACTTGTAGTAAAATTATTTTTTATTTCGTTTCTCTTTACTCAATCAAATTCAATATTTTGGAAAATATATTCTTGTTGGATTACTAAAACACCACATAAAAAATACGCGCTTAGGAAGTTTTCATCAGCACTAGCAAACGATGTACATAGACCGGTTATGAAAAGTTTGATATCACATTTTCAAAAACATTTAAAATATTTTAAATTAATTTTTCATTAAAATCAACAAAATTGTTTAATCCGTGAAGTTATTTTGAGCTGGCAAACTGCGGCACAACCTTAATGGATAATATCCCTCATTTTCATCTACCTGTTCTATATTTATTACATTGTTTTGCATTGTAACTCATACCTCATTTAGACATTTGTTTACTAAACAGAACATCACTCTGGTGGTAGTATAACTCATTAGTATAATTCTAAGAGAAGTCAACTATATTATTTAAAGACCATAGAAAGTACAATCAAATAGACCATAGATCGCTTTCAGGGAAGACGTCGGCAATTTCTGTAAATGCTTGTAAATGGCAAGAAATATTTATTTTATGAAAATAACTTATTACAATTTTGCAAGAATATAAGATAATTTTCTATGAAAAAAATTATTTACTTTTTTATTCAATGCAATCTAAATGCACTAAAGTGTAATAGAAATATTTTGATTAATAATTTATTTGAAATTCCCTAAAAAGAACCAGCTTTAAAAGTTTCATCCCCAAGTGAAGGTTATAATAAATAAATATTTAATAAATGAAACATTTAATATATTAGATATTTTATTTTCAATTATTTCGATATGTAAACGTACAGTTCCAGCATAGTGCTTCGCAAATATAATATAATAGTTCACTATTTTTAAACTTGTATTTTTATTTTAAGAAACTTAAAGAGTAAATTTTGTTTCTTTGCTGAAGCCATAAGTATATCAAAAAGGACAAATACTTAAAGAACGCATTATTTTTACATATATATTACGTTAAGTTACAAATAAAAAAACCTTCTTGAAAGCGTAACATATTTAGTAAATGTTTCCCAAATTTTAGTGCAGAACCACGTCATTACTGAATCTATATTCATTAAGATAATTAAAATATAAATCAAGTGAATTTTTTTCCCCTTTGTAACAAAACATAGTGTGAAAAATATTCGAGAGATGACCTTAGTTTCTGACGATGGTCTCTTTATTATTCCAAAAGAAAAAATTATAAAATATCGTGCGTCATTTTTATATACTTTATGCCTGCTTATACATCAAAATAAATTTAATTTTAATAGATCTTTTTTACCACTAAATTAATGTGAATAATTTTTAATAGATTTCATTAGTTTCTTACAATTGTCATTTGATTACGATCGGAAAAGATAGAATAAACAATTTTGAATTATTTTTAAGTGTCTTATATTCTCTTTTATATAAAAAAAGGTTTTAAAATTATTATTTTTTAATTATATATAGACGTGAAACAATAATTAAAAAGCACACGTAATGTGTAGAATAAAATTCGTGATGTAATTCTCTACTTTATTATTCAATAAGAGAATGTGGCAAAATATTTAGATGAAAATGAAAAAAAAAACTTGTGATGTTATTATACTCAAAACTTAAAGATGAAAGCTTTAAATATGAAAGTTTTAAAAGCTTTTGTCATTAAATTGAAATTTAATTGAAGATTCTTTGTTGTTAGTAGATATTCCTTGTGTCAACTTTTTTTCTTAAAATATTGGTCTGATTAATTGTTCTGCAAAATTTTTAAATTATGACTTAGCTTGAAATTATTACACTTCATTATATTTTTGTGTATGCTGGTTGCAACAAAGAATACAAGTTTATCAAATAATTATAGTAGTGATTATAAATTACTAATCATGAAATGAATTCCTGCAAAAAATGTATTTTTTTTTCATTTGTATCGAATAAAGAAAATAGGTCAGAGATTACAGAAATGGAATATAAATTTTAAAAAAGCTTGTATTTAAAAAAACGTTAATCAAAAAATAAACTACATTATGTAAAAAAATCTAAAACAAAGAAAAGCTATAAACTCCTTATAAATGCAAAAAATTATATTTTTAAAATATCAAGAATTATTATTGACTAATATAAAATGAAAGAAAATGTAAGTGTTTACTTTCATATGAGCGTGCGAACTATCATATTGATGTCTACATATTACACATGTTATTTGTGGCAGACACTTATGTGCTTACCTGGTAAATGTGCTGTTTATAATGGATTTGCAAGTAATTAACTTTACTTTTATACGCTCAAACTAATCGTATATTATTTTGATTTTTCCATGATATAAGAGATTTTGTTTAGAACTAAGTGTATTTATTGCGAATACTCTTCTAGAAGTATTTACTAAATGAGATCGGCAAAGAAGTGAGAATGGACGGAAATAAAAATGTATCTCCCAGGAATGGTTTTATAACTAAATTTGTCCTAGCGTCGATAATCTCGACTCCGATAATCGTATCTAAAACATTGCGTTCGTTTTAATTTTCATGTCACGAGAAAAAGTCGTCGAAACAATGTCAATGGGTATAACAAGTATTGAATATATTTGGCGTTAATTTTATAGAAATTCGTTATTCACAATTAAATAAAACTACATGATGTAGTATTATTTCTACTTAACTAAGAAGATATATTAGCAAAGATCTTTGCTAATAGCCCACCTGAAGATGTAATTTCTGGACTATAAGGAAGTAATATATATATATATATATATATATATATATATATATATATATATATATATATATATATATATATATATTACTTCCTTATAGTCCAGAAATAACGCCTCTATAAATTGCTTCTTGTCACACCTCTAGTTTGACCGTACCGACACCAGCTATCTCCACCCTCACTATCCCTGATATCTTTACACGTAACCCTGGGCATGGATTCTGCTATATACTCCCAAATATGAGTCCCTGCTGAATTCTGCCAACAGACTCAACTCAGTCTACTGAGATGGACGGTGCCCTGCGACTAGGACGTACCAGAGAGGAATTCCCTAAATGGATGTTAGAGAAGTTAATTCTGACATACCAAAGATCGGGTTAATGGTCGCGTGTCGTTCCGTGATGAAAGGCTGTTGAACTGTCACTAAAAGCTCATTAGTTGCATAATTCTAGAGCAAAACGTAGAAATAACATATTGTTAATATTTCGACAGGAAAATTTTTGTTAATATATTTTTTTTAAATTATAAATTACTTATTTTGTTATTTAAATCAAATGTTGCCTAGATTCGACCAGTCTACTTCTTACATGTTAGGAGGGTCGAAAGTAACAATGTTCGAATAGCAATCGCTTAGTTTCTATCGAAAGGAACTCACGCACGAAATCAGTTGTTATTTTATTGACGTTTATTTACTTCCTCGTTTCAAATTTAATATTTATGTGGCCCAATGAGAAAATAATATAATTTAATATATTGTTTTAAATGTTGTCTTATAAATTTGCTTTTATTAACGTAAGAATCATTTGTCCAAAAATATTAACTAGAAATTATTATCTTCCACAATTATTTAACGAAAGAAAGCGCAAATTCTAGAATAATTGGATAACTCATAATTCCTCTTTTTGAAATTTTGTTTTTCTTCTACAAATATTTCTTTTTTTTCTACAAATATTTAATACTAGTTACATTGTGTAAAATAATGTACACTAGTTGTACTTTGACAGTTTAAGTATGTCTAGGATTTATTAGCATGTTATTTACTTAATAAATTAATGCTGGGCTACAGGTCCAGAAAAAAAAATTACATCATTTTATATGGCTGAATATATTTAAACATTTTGAGTTCATTCAATTTTTGATTATATATAATCCAAACTTTTTAATATTTATTACTTAAACTCTTATAATTTCACCGTATACGTCTATTCGTCTATACGTCACCACCATTCTACTATCACACCATCAGTGTTATAAAACTGACATGATTATTCATGTATAACGCCTGCAACGTTATAGATTAAAATCCTTGCAGGAAAAGTTTTTAAGGTGCCTCCTCTGCGTTTAAAGGGGGAGTATTTTTTTCAAATAGCCCGTTATATAGAACTTTATACCATAGGTCTATCAAAAATATTGTGTCTATATAATCAAAACTTTTCATCTGAACCGCTGTCTTTTAGCAGCTCATAATATTCACAATTGTAGTATTCATAAATAAATTAAAAGAAAAGTTATAGCATCTAAGTAAACTCTAATAGTTTACGTATAATAATCGACCAACTTATCACGTTCTCTAATAAGTTTATAGAAACTTGTAGAAGCAAAATTTGTAAATCAACCTCAAAAATAAACTGAGCAAAATATTTAAACAATTCCTTGGTAAGAAACAATACTAATATTTTTAAATAGTTTAATATAAACACTATGCACGGTTAAATGTTTATGTGTGCTATTAGGTGTGATCAGTAGTAGCTGTACTCGTAGAGCAAGCTATACTCATAATTAACAAGTTTTGCATTCTCTTAAACAATTTCAGAAATGATTTTATCCAATTTCAGAAATGATTTAATGATGATATAAGAGACCAACAGTAGTTAAAATTGAAAAAGTTCTCGTAATAAAGCGAATTAAAATAATTATAATGAATTTATTGCAACAGAGTTAAGTTAAAGTAACTGGAATTTAACATATAGCTGGTTGCAACTAAAATTATATTATTTTCGCAAAAACTGAAACGGAGATAAATACGTAACAATTAAATTTGAATAGCCACGAAAATTAATAATGAAAAGTGTCGTATATTAAGACTTTGTGTTGGATCATTTCAAGTACATTCAAATTACAGGCTCCACTAAAATTCTTTGATCTTTTCAAGTGCACGCATAAATATGTGTAAACAAAAATATATGGCTATTGAAAAAAATATTGCAAAACGACACGTTAAATGAAAAAAATATAGTTCTACACTTAGAGGCTGAGTTTGTTTATTTATATATTCTAAACTGCTGGAAAAATTAAAAAATAAGTGTTTAATAATATTACCAATTTAATTATAGATTTAATTTCACATCTACCTGAAATTACTTTACAATACACATTTTAAAGAATTTATTTAGAATCCTAAAATTTATTGTTTTAACGTGTGTTTATAATCATATTAATAATAATAATAAATACAACCTTAACAAATTAAGCGATATTAAGAAAGTAAGACGTTTTCCAAAAAACAGTTTATTCAATGTTATTTTTGTTTATATTTAAATAAGAGTGAGTATAATTAACAAGTTAGGGAATCATTAACAACTTAAATAAAACTTAAGTTTAATGCCAAGCATAAATTGTTCATTAAATTATGGAGAATAAAGTACCCGATTCTCTTTCGTTTCATGAATCTATACTGAAAATAAAAAATCCCACTTGGAAATTTCTGAAAGCCATTTTCAAAACCACAATATTTGCATGTAAATATCCGAAAACTTTCTTTGTATCTCACATGTATATTTCATAATCTCGATAAACACACACGTAAATAGAGTTCAGATTGAAAGTGGAGATAGGAGCAAAATATACGTAGTTTAGTTTGCGGTCGTATCAGACATAAGCTTTTTATCCCTCGAGATATTCGCCGACTGTTTTCATCCTGAATTACAAATACGTACATAACATCAGATGCTTCAGTAAGCTACTCTACTTTTCAGTATCGCAAATAAATATTTACATATCGTAGTACATTTGCAATGAATTATTAATAACTTTCCTTCGATATTTTATTTATTATAGAACAAAATTGAATTAGAATAATCTTTTTTCTTTTATCAATTTACTAGCAATACTAAGTTTATTATTAGTTGACTATAATTAAAACAAAAACCTCTGAACTTTGAGTCAGTTTGGATAGAGAAAATTCAGCAATTTCATAGAAGAAAAATCTTGTGTTTCTAAAAATTTATTGGCAGAAAAATTATAATATTTCCTAAGTGACCTATAAAATTTCATGATTTTAATGGTTTAATTGGTTGTATTGTTATTTTGAAGACGCTTTAAGAAATACCTTAAAAAAATTGCGAGTTAAGATAAATTGATATATGATGTAAGAAGAATTAATGGAATTGTTTAAACTTTTTAAATATTTTTTTGGTTTAGTTCGGTCAACTAATATTTTTTACCGGCTATCTTTGAGATTTAGATATAAACATTGCCAATAGGTCTTTCTTTGAAATAAAAATTTTAAACTTTTTAAACGAACGACTTAAATCTATAAAAAAACTTATCGAAAATTCTTCTTTCATTTAAATAAATTTAACAAGCAATTTCGGCTTCTTCACTTTTCGTGTATGAAAAGTTAGGTTATATTGCACATTTCTGGACTTCAGATACCAGTTACTAGCTAATAAATAAAATAACGCTTTTCTGGGATTTTTCTTGGTTGGTAATTGTATCTACTGACAAAAAGCCATTAGAATTTCATTATGCTAAATATCATTGGGAAGTAATATTATTACTAAGACATCGAAAAAGTATTATATCTACACTAAGCTCACTTACCAAATGGCGATGGACACATATCCTTAAAACGCTAGGTCATTACAATGGAAATATTTCCAAATAATGCAGCATAATTAATATAGCCTGAGGACAAAGTCGTGGCTGTAGCCCCATGTATCGCAATGCTTAGGGTCGAGCGCGGCATAAGCGGCAGTTCCTCATCCTTTGTGATGCACGGATAGCTCTATATGCTTCAGCGGCTGACGGCGAAAAGGAAAGAGTGCAAGCGCGGAGCTTACGTGGCATATGCTATCTCACTCAACGATTGTCCGTTTCTGTTGTGGGCGCTGTTTTTAATTGCAGCTTTGTTTATAACAGTTCGAAAATTCTCTTAGTGTTTGCTGTCTGGATTTTTTCATCTTTCATAGTAATCTGTAAGTGAGTTGTTTGCCTAAACTTTAGAACTGTTCTCTTTAGCTATTTTCAGTACAGTTTTCTTCCTAGTTGTGATAACTCGGCAAGGTATGAAGGTTATCGACATCAGTTGTATGATATAAACAGGTACAGCAATACACCCATACACACGTATATATATATATATATATATATATATATATATATATATATATATATATATACACACATATATAAATACATACATATATTCTTCCTTTCCGAAAGAATGTAAAAATAAAAAAAAAATAAACAATGAATTTTTTTGATTATTGTCAATATTACATTTGAAAATAGAATTATGAAAAGTTATATTCTACGCATATAATATAATTAGATATTGAAGGATACAGGTTTTTATGGTCCCTTGTCTAAAATTTCAGAACTGATTCTATACTCTTACTGATTTTTTGTCCATCTATTCATGTGTCACCATCCTGCAACATCAAATTACGTAAAATCATGAACAAAATAGAGACATTTTAATTTGATAACATTTATGGGATTTCCTTTTTTAATGTATATGAAAGTACGTTAATGTATGATTTAATATTTAAGTGCATATTAATTGTTAATTATTTAAATGCAAGTTAATTCCAAGTGAAAGTAACACTTATCTGCTTATTTTGATAACGTATGCGAGAAAAAAGTTAAGTCTCTAATTTGAGCCTTAAAAGTATTCCATATTTTTTCTTCATTTCCCTCGTTCAAAGAAAAATGAGAGAAATTGCGCGCAATCAGCGAGGACCGGCGAAGAATGATTTTATATTGTGTTTATATGGTAATTAGATTAAATGAGAATTACCCTTCATAATTCATCGATTCATTCTATCAGACAGTGTTGGGAATTCAATTAAGAATATTTTTGCTTCTTATGCTCAGTCCCGTAGTTCTAATAATTCGTAATTCAACCTCTTCAAGAATTCTTTCTGAAAATTTCCCAAAGAAACCTAGAAAAATTTATTTTATGCCAGTATTTTCTAATTGATAATTTAAAATATGTGTAAACTGTTCTCTCAATAAAAAAAGAATACAAATTTTATATATAGAAGTGTAAATGCTGTATTAAACTTAATAGTAGTCTCTTAGTGTCATGAAACCAATGACAAGTGTCAGAGACAAAAGTAAATTTAACAGTATTTTAAAGAAAAGTTTAAGTAATATTTTTTACTTTATTAAGAAAAAAGTCATAATGGGAAACGGTGTAAGAGGGATAAACATATTACTCACATGCAATGTAAATATCCGCTTATATATAGGTATTTCCATTTTCAATAAAAAATTTTAAAAAAAACTTGCTTAACACATTAACGACAAGTTTCATTCTTAAGAACATTATGTTAAAAAACAAAAGCAAAAAACTATTCTATTGTTTAATAAAACAGTCGTTAAAACTCATTTTTCATTTCTGGGCTATTACTATGAATGAAGGAAAATTATACTAATTAAAGATAATATGAAATTAAAAATTCACATGATTTGCAAAATGAATCACTCTATTATGAAAAGGATGAAGGTTAAACTTACAGGAAAAAAACATGTGTGTTACATCATTTTATAATGCTAATAATGAAATTAAATTGAATAATGAATCCAAATAAAAATGAACACAACACATCATGTAAAAGGAAAAAGTGACAGAGTTAAAAAAATATATAATGTAAAAAAGAGAAAATAATATTTAAATATGATTATATTGATCAAGAGCAAAAAGATGTCTCATAATTCGGTATTACTTAATTTTTTGAATGAGCTAAAAATAATAAAGTGATTAAAAAACTCGATGTGGAAAAAGTGAAAGGTCCCCTCAATTTTTATTTTCAGAATAACTCTACCATTACAAATAAGTAGCGATAAAAAAAATTATAACTACTAATATCAAACAACCCACAATTTGTTTAATGTTATAGTTAATTATAACTATAGAAATACAAGTACACAAAGAAGCGACCATTTTAATTTCTTCTAAAATTATTTCCCAACAAATCGTCGAGTTATTCGCTAATTTGTACTTACATAATCATCCTATCCATACTGTATTCGTATAATTAGCTTCGATGTCAATGATACCAGTCTCTCACATTTCAAGACATTTTAAGTAAAGACTAAGGTAACTACCTAAGTTACCTACTTAAATAGAACAGTAATCACTCCTGTATAAAACGTAATTATTCTGTTACTATGTCATCAAACACTCTTTCCACTTTAAAACATATACTCAATTTTCACTTCACAATGAGTTAATTAATTTTATGGTAGTGACTTAAGCATCGAATCATTTTAATTGTGTTTAAATCGGAAATATTTTTAATAAATATCACAAAAAATATGGATTTCAAAATAGCAAACCTTAAGACTTTGACGAATAAGAAATCTCGAATCGAGAAAATTGGACAACTGAAAAATTTCAGAGACAACAGTTAATTTAAAGCAAATTTTTCCAAAATCTTTGTTTAAGAGACGCTTTTTTTATATAAAAATTGTGTGATTTCCTGAGCTATAATTAAATGAAAGCATAGTAGTGCATATTGGGTAATATGGATTTCTTTACCTTTTTTTCATGTAATTTAATAATGTATGTGAATATCTTTGTATTTTGAGGCTAGTAAGGAGAACGCAATGAAGCGTACATTTCACTACAAAAGTAACTTTCAAAATCATACCGTTCACATATAAATATCCCGACAGGTTCTTTGTGTATCAGATTTATAGATATAGAATCTTGATAAACGCACAAGAAACTGAGGTTCATATTGCGTAGGAATATAGCAACTGTAAAGTTAAATTTTGCGGTCGTATCAACTGTAAGCTCCTTAACCCTTCCGATATCTATCGAATCCTACCAGTCTG
The DNA here is from genome assembly GCA_039881145.1 of Druceiella hillmani. Taxonomy (NCBI): domain Eukaryota; kingdom Metazoa; phylum Arthropoda; class Insecta; order Lepidoptera; family Hepialidae; genus Druceiella; species Druceiella hillmani. Next base: position 15,989,004 of record JAYKKI010000045.1, read on the forward strand.
AATTCTAAATACTTACATAACATCAAGAGTTCCTGTAATCCTGCATGGTTTATATTATCAGAAAGAAAAACTTGGTGTGAAATTGTGTATTGCAAGCGTATGATTTCACGCGGGATATTTGATAAATGTGTTGAGAATTCTGAATCTTGTCTGTACCACTAATATAGACTTTCTAATGCAATAAGATTTTAATAATCCCTAATATAATTAAATAGAGGTTCATATATATATATGTATATATATATATATATATATATATATATATATATATATATATATCTTTATATATATATATATCTATATCGCAAATTTCTCAGAAACTATTACACCTAGCATCATTACTTTATTATTTTTTCAATTACAATCCGTCCGTAGTCTCCTAAAAATCCTATTTTTTTACCCAATCATAAAAAAGGAGTAGATTCTCAATTCGTCCCGTGTTGGAGTAATATTTATACATATATGTGCGTGTGTGCTCTTGAAAACACGTATTTTAGATATCGTTAATAAATTAAACGGTATGATATAGATTTTATATATAATATAAGCCCCGAAAATGCATTTTCCTGAATTATTTTGTGGGTTCTCCACCTTAAATTGAAAAAAAAATCTCTTGTAAAAAAATTTACATGTCTCTCAGTCCGTGGGTGACAACCGATATTTTCAGAAACTATGTTACCTTTAAAACTGAAATCGGACATGGTAATACATCCTATTAACCCACGTGTCATCCAATAACTATTTGTAAATATTATTTTAAGAATTAAACAGGGGATAAGTAAAGTACTGAATTGTTTTCCTAATTTTATGTACGATCGATTTGAAAAGTATTATCACAACCCTCCCAAACCACTCAACTGAATATCAAGAATACGTTTGTTAATATTTTCCTTAAAGATTGCAGAAAAACTTCTAGATCTTAAAATAGTAGAGGCCACACACACACACATACACACATTCGCCCGCACACACACACGTACACGCACAGGCACAAATATATACACACGCACACACGCATACATGCACATGCACACACGCTCACACACACACAGATACACACACACTCACGTACACTTACATGCACGCGTACACACACACACACACACACACACACACACGCACGCACACACATACATACACGTTGTCAAAAATTAATATTTATAAATGATTTAATAGAAACACTACATACCCCTAAGTATTTATATATGTTTTGAAACAACTTATCTGTTGGTTTCTTTAAGTTAGAATTACTAAGAGGATAAATGCCGAGAAAACGTGCAAAATATTAATTCAGTTTTAAGTGCAGGTATGAGAAATAAGGAATGTAGGCAAGAACATACTGGATATAAACTTAATAAAAAAACGTGTAATTTTTTGCACAAGAATGTATTGGCACCAAAATTAAAGATATCTAATATTAGTAACTTTACAAAATATTTTCAAAAGAAACGATAATTTCACATACCTGACCCCACACGTTTCTGCGGGTGAAACTTTTACCGTTTTGCGATTCGCCACATTAGTTATATGAAAGTTTTAGCGCTTTTTCATTGCTCGAATTTATTTTAATTTTAAATTATTAAATCGTGTCACGTAACATTGCTTTGGCTAAACTTATTGTTTTACTGAGCTTTTCTTAATTTGAGAGAGTGGCGTTAAATATTCACCGGAGCACTGTTTGGCCTTTAATTTAATTTACTTTGGCGAAAAATTTTGTGCTGATATCTAAACGAACTATAGAAGAGATGTATCGATTTAATTTTATGTATAAATTAAGTTTAATAACGAAAAGCCATTTTCAATTTCCTTTATTGCTGATAGCTATTTAATACGCACTTAAATATTAAATCTTACATTGACGTATTTTCATATACATTAAACAATTCATTTCTGGCCTATTACCATAAATAAAGGAAAATTATATTAATGAAAGATAATATGAAATTAAAAATTTACTTGACTTGAAAAATGAATGACGAGATTATGAAAAGGATGAAGGCCAAAATTATATGAAAAAAACATGTGTGTTTCATCATTATATAATGCTAATAATTAAATTAAATTGAATAATGAATGCAAATAATAATGAACACAACACATCATGTAAAAGGAAAAAGTGACACAGTTAAAAAAATATATAATTTAAAAAGTAGAAAATAATCTTTAAACATGATTATTTTGATCAAGAGCAAAAAGATGTCTCATAATTCGGTATTACTTAATTTTTGGAATAAGCTAAAATTAATAAAGTCATTAAAAAAATCGATGTGTAAAAAGTGAAAGGACCCTCAATTTTTATTTTCAGAATAACTCTACCATTACATATAAGTAGCGATAAAAAAATGTATGACTACTAATATCAAAGAACCCCCAATTTGTTTAATGTTATAGTTAATTATAACTCTAGAAATACAAGTACACAAAGAAGCGACCATTTTAATTTCTTCTAAAATTATTTCCCAACAAATCTTTGAGCTATTCGCAAATTTGTACTTACATAATCATCCTATTCATACTGTATTCGTATAATTAGCTTCGATGTCAATGATATTAGTCTCTCACATTTCAAAACATTTTAAGTAAAGACTAAGGTAGGCCTACTTAAATAGAACAGGAATCACTCCTGTATAAAACGTAATTATTCTGTTACTATGGCATCAAACACTTTTCCACTTTAAAACATAGACTCAATTTTCACCTTACAGTGAGTTAATTAATTTTATGATAGTGACTTGAGCATCGAATCATTTTAATTGTGTTTAAATCGGAAATATTTTTAATAAATATCAAATAAATCTGGATTTCAAAATAGCAAACCTTAAGACTTTGACGAATAAGAAATCTCGAATCGAGAAAAATGGACAACTGAAAAATTTCAGAGACAACAGTTAATTTGAAGCAAATTTTTCCAAAATCTTAGTTTAAGAGACGCTTTTTTTATATAAAAATTGTGTGATTTCCTGAGCTATAATTAAATGAAAGCATAGTAGTGCATATTGGGTAATATGGATTTCTTTACCTTTTTTTCATGTAATTTAATAATGTATGTGAATATCTTTGTATTTTGAGGCTAGTAAGGAGAACGCGATGAGGCGTACATTACACTACAAAAGTAACTTTCAAAATCATACCTTTCACTGTCCCGACAGGTTCTTTGTGTATCAGATTTATAGATATAGAATCTTGATAAACGCACAAGAAACTGAGGTTTACATTGAGTAGGAGCATTGAATAGCAACTGTAAAGTTAAATTTTGCGGTCGTATCAATTGTAAGCTCCTTAACCCTTCCGATATCTATCGAATCCTACCAGTCTGAATTCTAAATACTTACATAACATCAAGAGTTCCTGTAATCCTGCATGGTTTATATTATCAGAAAGAAAAACTTGGTGTGAAATTGTGTATTGTAAGTGTATGATTTCGCCCGGGATATTTGATAAATGTGTTGAGAATTCCGAATCTTGTCTGTAAGTTATCACTAATATAGACTTTCTAATGCAATAAATATATAATAATCCCTAATATAATTAAATAGAGGTTCATAAATATATGTATATCGCAAATTTCTCAGAAATTATTACACCTAGCATCATTACTTTATTATTTTTTCAATTACAATCCGTCCGTAGTCTTCTAAAAATCCAATTTTTTTACCCAATCATAAAAAGGGAGTAGATTCTAAATTCGTCCCGTGTTGGAATAATATTTATACATATATGTTCGTGTGTGTGTTCTTGCGTGTGTATATATATATATATATATATATATATATATATATATATATATATATGTATGTATGTATACAAATGTTAATGTTAAATTAATGGTAATCTCTGAAGTAATGAAACGATTAAGAGGAATACTGAAGATGGCAGAAGTTCTTCACTCATGAATAATCAACTTACCAAGTTTGTTTTGATAAATATATAAAGGTACGCTCAAAATCATGAAGAAACTAAATAGTATTATGTATGTACGTAGATAGGTATCTATCTACGTACCTACATAATACTATTATGCGAAGACATCTACCGAGTAGAATATTTGTGGATGGATAAATACGTGTGCACAAATATATTTAAAGGTATGAAGTAACTAGAGTATTTAAAAGAAGATATGTTGAGATTTCTTGACTCGTTGCGCATGAAATTTTGCACTCACCTGAATGTGATTATATGCGAGAAAGCATAGAAGCGTCGACTTACCACTGATTCCATAAAAAAATTATATTTTATTACATAATTCCAAATTGGTACTCATATTTTAATAAAGTAAGGAAATATAATTTTTTTCCATATATCTCCATATTTTTCGGAAGATAAGGAAAATTTTCAAAACAGAGTTTTATGACTCTCTCGAACCTTTTTAAACAACGCTTAAAACTAGACAAAAATTTATTTTCTTTTCAAATATTTCTTTCGCTTTCTACATATTTTTATTTAAATATTTCTGATTGATGGCTATTGAAATACGTGCATCATAAAATTATTTATTACTATGAAAATTTCCCAATTTTGTACATCAGTTTGTGAAAAAAACGGCTATGACGGACAAACAGACGAACACGTCATTGATTTTTTAAGGGTGGCGCTCTTCTTTTTAGATTATAAAATTAAAAAAAATATAATATTTATTTTGCACTTGTTAAAGCGTTTAAGCAAAAGTGACAATAAATGCGTAGTTACAATGGGATAATCTAAAAAAGGCAGATAATTTAGATATTCACGTGTTAGCACTTTATCTTGTAAAGAAGTCAAACAACTCGCAAAACGGATATTCCTTTACTGCCTATGCACTTCAATACAATGAGATACACATATATGTAGCCATAAGATTAATTTTAATTACATAATCATAAGATACAAAAGGCCTATATTGATATGTATTTTTGATACATAATCAAAAATAACTTTGTCGTAAGTAGGACAAATTATCCCTCACATGTATAATTTATCATACTTACGACAAAGTTACTACGAATGGTGATTTAAAAAACGGTTAAAACGGAAATGTTGTATGTTTTCTATTATTAATAAAAAAAACCATGAACTGTTTCTTACTAAAGCATATTATTATTAAAGGATGCAACCGGTTTTTAATTTTTTCCTCGAGTAAAGGGGTTTTTATTTTTTTTCTTTCATCCTACGTAACTCTACTCATTTATTTTTTCTCTGTAAACATTAGTTTAAGTAATAAAAATGTTTCCAGTTTAAGCTATGAGCAAGAGTACTTGAAAATAGTGTAATTGTTTACAGTTTTATTATCTAAATACACATATAGATAACATAATTGACACATCGTACATAACTTGGAACAATAATTCTATTGGAATTTTTATATTTTAACAATTATTGAATTGAATTATAACAAACCATCTAAAAGAATTGTATCAAAAAAATGTTAAGTATGGAATAAAACTGCAGCGGTTTTTTGGTATTGTGTTCAGTTTATAAATTAAATAAACTGGAAATTCTCTTCGACAATTTATATTGCTCTTTCACTAATAATCACGGTTTAAATAAATCAAACTATCAATTCCTATTAATAATTAGCGACGTTCTCTTAAAGAACCAAAAAGTTTAATGAGGAAATAAGTTTTAGGCGATAAACAAATTTGAAAAAAAATTAATTCAACAAAGGAAAAAGTATACAAATTTGCACATAATAAACACCAACAACTTACGACTTAGGAAATAACAAATTCTTCATCAGTCGGTCAGAATAAGTTAGTCAGATTCAGCTAGACATAGTCAGACAGTTTATCTGAAACTACATTACTTTCTTCTCCAAGTGTTTATAAAGTCATCATCTTGCCAAGGGTAGCTGGAACATAAGGGAAATTTGAAAAAATTAATCACGAAAGTGAACGCTTTACCGTGAAATAAGCATTAAAAAATCATTGCTGTAATAAGGTTGTAAAGTGTACACCAGCCTTTTAACGAAAGTTAGTACACAATTTATTACGCATGACCTATTTTTATTTCAATGAAATTTTCGTCAATTACCTTCAGACTCGAAAATAATACATCCAGATTAAAATTTCAAATCATGGTCTTGTGTTACTTAACTTGTAGATTATTTATTTCATACGGGGAAAAAAGAAATACAAGTCATGATGTTATAAAAATATGTGAGTTTTGTCCCACATCTTAACACTAATCTACCTGGAGTATTGATGCATAAAAAGATTGGTTAAAGCTATAGTAATAAAAATGTTACACAAAATAATAGTGATAATTTACATTAACAGTAATTAAAAATTTACGTAATAATTATAGAATGACATGATATGGCACTAATTATAGGATAATATAAATGATAATTCTCAAAAGAAATATAAATAAAATACAAGAATAAAAAACTGCATTAATTATTACATATTTAAATAAAATAATAACAATAACGAAATACAAAATAATAAAAATAATTGAATATCTAAAATGGAAAAATGTAAAATATAATAATGATAAGAATATGGTAAGACAAGTTATAATCATCTAAATAACTATTATGAAGAAGGATATAGGTATTAAAAATTAATACTAATTAATTATTAATTAACTGATTAACCCTTAAGTAATAATTTAGAAACGGACAGCTCGTTTGGGATGACGAACTAGCAAAAAAATCAACTGAATGGAACAATTTGTCCCAATCGTGACAAAGACTGCGTAGTTATGCGAAGATACCGGATATCAGTGCGAGCTGTGGGAAGGTGAAAGGGCACAGAGTTGCGAATCGATCTCCCAGGCACACGAAACTGCAGCTGGTTTACAATGTCTGACCAATAGTGCCGATTATAACATGCCTCTTGCGTAGTGTGCTTTATTTAAACATCAAAATTGTCTTAGCAATCAGTTTTTGGGGTGTTAAAGCGGTATTGCAATGTGCGTATACATCGCTTTATACTCGCTCAATCATATCAGAATTGGTAACAAAGTAAGGATTCCATATTGCAACAGCATACTCGAGTCGAGATAGATTAAAAACTGTATAAAGAATATAATATGTTCTTATCTGCGGGAAGAACTTAGCAATTTCTATCGAGCCTATTTCTATCAATTAGCCAATTTCTATCGCGGCTAAGATCTTCATCTATATGAATAAAATAGTTATCGTCTTTTGATTTTCAAAATATCTTAAAATCATCAGCACATAATAGGAACTCGTTATATCCTGAATCTGTTACTAATGTCAAAAGTAATGTAATAAGTTTTAATTATAGAACCTTGAGGCACTTCTGAAGTTACAAGAAAGCACGAAGATAAAAAACGCATTCATTTGGACTGCTTGTCGCCTGCTACTGATATAAAAAATGAACCAATATATAAAATTACTTTGGTACCATTAAAACGAGTTTCTTTAATATAAATAAATATATATATATATATATATATATATGTAAATAGATATATATATATATATATATATATATATATATATATATATATATACATATAAGATTGTCAATCTTATCGAAGGTTTTCTTGAAATCTGTGGATAACGAACCGACCAGTATCCTGCAATCCATTGATTTGAAGTCATTGTGAATACAGGAGGAGATTAGATAATGTTGATCGATTCGGAACAAATCCATGCTGTTTCTCTAAAATATGCTGGTGCAAGATCGGACATAACCTACCATGAACTATTTTTTCGAAAAACTTTAGTATTGCCGACAAGATCGATATTGGTTGTTAGTTTTCTGCATATTGTTTATTACCAGACTTATCTATCGGTTTAACGTATGCAATTTTCCAGCGAGTATATGTGCTATGCTCTGTACATATGTTAAACAACATTTTTAGAGGAACAGATATAGATTTGCAATTTTTTTTTATAAAAGTAGGTTATATATTTTCTGGTCCCGGTCCTTTAGTTGTATTATTTATTTAAGCCTACTAATTATCTCGTCCCTGGCAAAACAAATGGTACTTATGTTATTATTTAATTATAATGTTAAGTTTATGTCGCATATGTCGTTCAAATTAATAGGTAGACTATATCCTCTATTGGAGGTCATTTGACATATCTTTTTTGTGCAAATCAGTTAAAAAAAAATTAAAATCCATCTTTTCTAACGATGATACGTATGACCAGAAACCTTTTATTTTGCTGCTGATGAGTTTCTAGGTGTTACAAATGTAATTATTGAAACAGTGCCGAGATAGTTTCTTAATACGAGTTCTTAATTTAGAGAAACCTATCTATTCTGACAACTTACCGTAAGTCTTCCATTTAATCCATTATTTAGATATTTGCCATCCTTTTTTGTTTTCTTCAGCACAAATTTATAAATAATGTCAAACAGCATATTGTAAAATTTGTCCGCGGCGTAGTCAGTTGTGACAAGATTAAACTGGTTAACATATTGTATCACATAATATAATGTCTCGCATTTACGAAAATTATGTTCTGAAAGATCTGCTTTTTCCATTGCAATACCAGGTTGGCAATCGAGCATGAGTAAGAAACAAAGTGATGGGTCTACTATTATGAGCATGACACAAAGTAATAGTGCTACTGTGAGCATGCAACTACAGTTGCACAGTGCGACCTAAAATGTTCCGGTTATTAGAATCAAGATAATTAAGCTATTGCAGTTGCATGTATGACATTGCACTGATTAAAATATATTTTGTGTGATCAGGATTTATACTGGTAAGGCAGTGACAATCTTCCACAAACTTGTTATCCAGATATATAAAATTGTAGTCACCTAATATGATCATAGGTTTCTTGACTTTCGCCCTTCTAGTAAAGTGCAAACTTTTCCATTCGCACACAAATAAAGATTTCTTCTACATCCTTGTTTTCCCTTTGAAAATAGCACCTTGCAACAAATCTCACCATGAAAGCGACAAAAATTCCACCTCCATAGGATTTATTACTACTGAGAGCATCTCAATCATGTCGAAATACAGTGCATCGACCATCAGTGAATTCAGCATAGTGTATGCTTGAATAAAGCCACGTTTAAACGAGTATAATTTTATCATAATCATTGGCATATACATTCACGCCTAGTTCACTAGTTTTTGTCTTGATCTCGCCACAATTCTTATAATGTATTAACAGATTATTTAACTTGTTCATGTTGTGTTAGAGAAACGTTTAAGAAAAAGAGAATAAACTTGTGGTTTTCTGTCAAAAGAGCTCAAACAATACAACAAATTATAGTGCAGTCCAAATATATATAGCTGATGGCTAATATATATTGCATTTGTAATAGAAAATAAGAGAAAAAATAAAATAAAATTAATTATACTGATATATTATGAAAATTTACAACATTAGAAAAATTTAGAAATGAAACTACTAGTGTTTAGTAATGATTTGACATAAGAATCTATGAGTTAATTTAATTATATCATAACAATTCAAAATATTTTTATTATTTAAAGTTATTAGATGGTGAGTAATGTAACAATGAAATGATCAAATTTTGTATACAGTTTTGGAACAGTGAATAAACGTAGTAGTTAATATATTGCATACACGATAATTTTGTTAATAACTTTAAAGCAAATAGATAGTAACACTTTCAGAATATTACTTGCACATTTTAAAACAAGAAATTTGTAGCATGAGTGCTTTCTTATATTTTATCATGGCCGATTCACACATAGTCATAATCTTTTTATTTTTTGTGACGCGTATATTTGCATAAAGTAATTTCTTAGTTAGCGTGAGATGTTAATTTACGTAAATCCTTTGCGTGGGCGTCGAGAACTACACACACCGTGTAATGAAGGAGCAATGCACGCGAGTCGCCGCGACGATATTGTTACGCAAGCGCCGGGTAGTCAGTTGCACCATGATGTTGCGTGGGCGTCCGATTTGCCAGTCACAACGCTAGGTGCATCACGTACGTTGCAAGATTAGCTACTATATTCAGAACATCTAAGGAATATTATTTCATTTATTTTCAATGTAGGTAATCTACAGTTAAATGAAACTACGTGATGTAGTATTATTTCTACTTTCTTTAAGTTCTTTACCACGACCAAGGTTTCGTTATATTACAACATCTTTAGGTGGGCTATTAGCAAAGATGTATCTTTGCTAATAGTCCACGTGAAGATATTGTAATACAACGAAACCTAGGTCGTGGTAAATCACTTAAAGAAAGTAGATATAATACTACATCACATATTTTCATTTAACTGTGAATAATGAATTTCTACAAAATTAACGCCAAATATATTCAATAGTAGGTAATCTAATTTTAATTTCCCTTTGTGGCACAATATTTGAAGACTTTAGATTTTCTGCAGATTTGTTTTTGTCCGATATTATTGTTTTAGACACTTTTGTAGAGAAGTGTGGAATTCTAATGACCTCTGAAAGTCACCAAATAATATATATATATATATATATATATATATATATATATATATATATATATACACAAGCCCTCCGTGACTCTATCTAAAAAACTTTTAATTGTACTCCACCAAGAGGTCGCAAAACAGCATATATTTCACAAAAATATTAAAATATAACATGTTATATTTATTATAAATAATAAAAAGTCTATTGTGAACATAGCCTAAGCTTTCGACGCTCGCGTTACGGAGTGCTCTCCATTAGTCACGTGACTCGCCTCGTCAGTCGCGACGCTCGCATCGATTATGTATGTATGAGATTTGACAATTGCGTATGGCTGTGTGCAGTATGTATGCGTACTATAATTTTGTAATTAAAAGCGTTTGGTGATTTTAAATACCGCAGTATATATCACATTTTATTTAATGGTACTATTTTGTAATTAAATAGTATTAATCTATTTACAGTGATAATCTGTGGATGAGTGCTCGCCACTTAAAAGTATGTACATATTTTGTAGTTACCTAAGAATAAAATCAGTAATCACTTACTTTTGAATGCCATGAGCGTAGAAAAATTATGATTGCAGTGATTTTTCAATCAATTGAAGTAAAAATAAGTTGTAAAATCACAAGTTAATGATAACTAAAAAACAAATTAAATGAAATAAGCATTTTTAAATGTGTCTGTTTCGCCACATTTTTGTACACCTTTTTATATTTGTTCGTGGACTCTATTAAATGAAGGAATATTTTGGTTAATGGTACTTTCAAGTTTGTCATAAGCGGTGATAACACGTACATACTCGCATACGAGAAGAGAGTGACCACATAGCATCTGTATCTTCTTACTTGTAGCATGCGTAACATATAATTTATTTGCTATGTTCGAACCGCTGGCCTTGTTATTTACCTGGTGATAAGATGTACGTAATGATATAAGATTCATACAGACGGTTTTTTTTTTAATTTTTATCACGCTTTAATGTCTTAGCCCTTTTGAGAAAACAAATTCCAGTTTTCACCAATGATCTATATTCAACCGGGAGATTAATTTGTATTCGTTTTTGGGTGGGAGTCGCGGTCACCTTATATATATATATATATATATATATATATATATATATATATATATATATATATATATATAAATACCTTCAGGTAATATTATATTATATACAAATATATACATGACTCTGGATGGAAATTCAAATTATCATAGTCTGTAATTGGAAACCACGTAAAAGCAATCATCGCTGTCAACAAATTTCCATTTATTCAGTTGGAAATGCTCGTGCTAACGCCACAATCACTGGCAAGTACTAAAATTTAATAGTTTATTAATAACAAAGTACAATATATATATATATATATATATATATATATATATATATATATATATATATATATATATATATATATATATATATATATATACATATATATAAATATGCAATCAAGACGCTTGCAATAAGGACATAAAACTTCAAATAAATAAAACTTAGAAATGCGTTGAATATATCTAAATTGTTTATAGTAAACTAGTAGTAATATATTTTTTTTAAGTTTGAGTATTTCTCTTCATAAGGTGTATATAAACAATATTTCAATTAAAATTATCATTTGTATGTAAATAATAATCACTATTTGTTAACAAAAGATAACAATAAACATATCACATTCCAACATTTATTTATGTTGCTACAGTGAACACCGATCGCAAATTTAAAGTATCTACTGATACAATGACAAAATATGCTTACGGTAATTTGCTTATAAAAAAAATTATATTTTACCACTCGATGGTACCAAGCAATCTGTGGTTCTATTGGTATCCAGGTCTTAATGAAAGTAGCAGACCCAAAGGCTGGTGATATGCTTCAAAAACCTCCCAAGAGAAATTTGAGCACATAACAATGGAAATTCTGGAAATGCAAGTTGACTAAAAAAGTTAATCTTAAAATAAAAAAGTTTAAAAACGCAAGACACTTTGAACAATTTTACGTTGCTAAGTTCAATAATGAGAATAGCTTTCATAATATTTGAAACAGGGTAACAATTGTAAATGCGAAAGATTCCACATAACTTTCTCAAATTTTTTTGGTTGAGTTTTATATCCAGCTTTCATATTTCGCTAAAGCTGCTAGTAGATTTAACGCATCTATATATATTGCACTCGTGATTATTACAATTATACCGATAATGGTTATTGTAAAGTGTGGATAAAATAAACTTGATAGATTATTAGAAAGCTACGGAAAATTCAGACTCCGCTGAAAGTACTAAATATTAGCCATTATCGAGATTAAAATTATCACCGAAATAATTTTAGAACCTAATATGCGAGAAATAATTACGAAAACATAAACTAACCCAAAAATCTCAATTTAAAACTATGAAAAACCTTTTGTCATAAAGTTCCCGTGAATTCGAATAAAGTGTTTTTGTTACGTTTGTATCGAATATAAAATCGAATGTAACACGAGGACAATCGAAATTTCACGCCGGCCGCGAATAACAATTGCAATCAAACACCGTCTCGAATATGTAAGGCCATTTCGCAACTAGTAACAAGGACAAAGCTATTTGAAACGTCTGTTCTCACATATCAAATAAGGCTTTCATAATATTATAAGACAATACATAAAATTGTTGCAGATATATAACACACTTTTATGTATCTATGTAAGTTACTTCTTAAAGTAGTTTTATTTAACTTTACCAAAGTAATGATTTTTAGATAACTTTAAGACAAAATATCAAAATTGTTTAACTATTTATTTAATTGCGTAGATTTATTACTAGTTAAAAGACAAGGTAAAAAAATGTCTGGGGTAAATTTGAATTTATTTTAACCACGCAATTATGAGTTGAGTACCAACTTAATTAAGTAACACAAAATTAAGGAAATACGACTTTTGGAAACTTATGCGGCACTCTAAATTTTTTTTTTCGAATTTATGTAATACGCTTAGTGATTTTTATATATTTTAAAAAGATAATAATGACAAAAAATAATTCTTTCGTCGCGTACAAATCGCACTTAGGCCAGAACACATCTGATATATCCCATTATTTGAATTACTATGGTAATATAAAAAGTTGAAATATGAATTTATTCTTTCAAGAGCTGCTATTATAAAATATTCTGATGACACGAGTATGACAAGTTATTGTACACGAAAAACAAGTCTCTACTCAACAATACAGGTACAGAAATATATCCTATAATGAGTGCAAAATGTATTTCAATTCGATTATTAAGCTACTCTTATACTTGGCATCAAAAGACTTTGTGTTAAAACTGAGAGAAATTTTGTAGTTGTGAAAGTTAATTTATACAAGTATACGCATGTAAACATAACTTTCTGGCTAATATTAAGTTTTTAAATCATATTCAGTGTACTGGTGTAACGTAAATTAGTCGATAACCATGGCGTGAAAATTAATTAAAATTAGTCAAATTTGATTTTAATTAAAAGGATATTGATTTAATAATTTAAGTTTAATTCAAAATTCAAATTCAAATTTGCCACATCTTTTATAATTATCTTATATATCATTTAATTTGTTGTCTACATTCAAACTACTAAACCTTGTTCATTTTACCTCCACATATAAGAGAACTAAAAATTTTGCATATCTGTTCAAAATTATTATTTTTACAAATATATTCATTGAAAACATTTGTAAAAACATAATAAGGGGATGAAGGATGAGTGATATTATATATTAAGATCATTTTTGTAATGCTTTCCTGTTTCTCAATTTGTTAATTATTTTGTGCACTCACCACACAAAAACTAATCAGTCAATTAAGATAAAGTTTTCAAAAAGCGTAATGGCCGACTTGTAGTAAAATATTTTTTATTTCGTTTCTCTTTATTCAATAAAATTCAATATTTTGGAAAATATATTCTTGTTGTATTACTACAACACCACACACAAAATACACGCTCAGAAAGTTTTCATCAGCACTAGCAAACGATGTACATAGACCGGTTATGGAAAGTTTGATATCACATTCTCAAAAACATTTAAAATATTTTAAATTAATTTTTCATTAAAATCAACAAAATTGTTTAATCCGTGAAGTTATTTTGAGCTTACAAACTGCGGCACGACCTTAATGGATAATATCCCTCACTTTCATCTACCTGTTCTATATTTATTACATTTTTTTTGCATTGTAGCTCATACCTCATTTAGACATTTGTTTACTAAACGGAACGTCACTCTGGTGGTAGTATAACTCATTAGTATAATTCTGAGATAAGTCAACTATATTATTTAAAGACCATAGAAAGTACAATCAAATAGACTATAGATCGCTTTCAGGGAAGACGTCGGCAATTTCTGTAAATGCTTGTAAATGAGAAGAAATATTTATTTTATGAAAATAACTTTGCAAGAATATAAGATAGTTTTCTATGAAAAAAATTATTTACTTTTTTATTCAATGCAATCTAAATAAACTAAAGTGCAATAGAAATATTTTGATAAATCATTTATTTGAAATTCCCTAAAACGAACCAGCATTAAAAGTTTCATCCCCAAGTGAAGGTTATAATAAATAAACATTTAATATATTAGATAATTTATTCTCAATTATTTCGATATGTAAACGTACAGTTCCAGCACAGTGCTTCGCAAATAAAATATAATAGCTCACTATTTTTAAACTTCTATTTTTATTTTAAGAAACTTAAAGGGTAAATTTTGTTTCTTTGCTGAAGCCATAAGTATATCAAAAAGGATAAATACTTAAAGAACGTGTTATTTTTACATATATATTACGTTAAGTTACAAATAAAAAAACATTCTTGAAAACGTAACGTATTTAGTAAATGTTTCCCAAATTTTAGTGCAGAACCATGTCATTACTGAATCTATATTCATTAAGATAATTAAAATATAAATCAAGTGAATTTTTTTCCCCTTTGTAACAAAACATAGTGTGAAAAATATTCGAGAGATGACCTTAGTTTCTGACGATGGTCTCTTTATTATTCCAAAGGAGGAAATTATAAAATATCGTGTGTCATTTTTATATACTTTATGCCTGCTTATACATAAAAAGAAATTTGATTTTAATAGATCTTTTTTTACCACTAAATTAATGTGAGTAATTTTCAATAGATTTCATTAGTTTCTTACAATTGTCATTTGATCACGATCCGAAAAGATAGAATAAAACATCTTGAATTATTTTTAAATGTCTTATATTCTCTTTTATATAAAAAAAGAGGTTTTAAAATTATTATTTTTTAATTATTTATAGACGTGAAATAAAAATTAAATAGGACACGTAATGTGTAGAATAAAATTTGTGATGTAATTCTTTTCCAAGGTTTACTTTATTATTCAATAAGAGGATGTGGCAAAATAATTAGATGAAAATGAAAAAAAAAACTTGTAATGTTATTATACTCAAAACTTAAATATGAAAGCTATCAAAGCTTTTGTAATTAAATTGAAATTTAATTGAAGATTCTTTGTTATTAGTAGATATTCCTTGTATCAACTTTTTTTCTTAAAATGTTGGTCTGATTTATTTTTTTCCAAAATTTTAAAATTATGACTTAGCTTGAAATGATTACACTTCATTATATTTTCGTGTATGCAGGTTGCAACAAAGAATACGAGTTTATCAAATAAATATAGTAGTGATTATAAATTACTAATCATGAAATGAATTCCTGCAAAAAATATATATTTTTTTCATTTGTATCGCCTAAAAGAAAATAGGTCAGAGATTACAGAAATGGAATATAAATTTTAAAAAAGCTTGTATTTAAAAAAACATTAATCAAAAAATAAACTACATTATATAAAAAAATCTAAAACAAAGAAAAGCTATAAACTCCTTATAAATGCAAAAAATTATATTTTTAAAATATCAAGAATTATTATTGACTAATATAAAATGAAAGAAAATGTAAGTGTTTACTTTCATATGAGCGTGCGAACTATCATATTGATGTCTACATATTACACATGTTATTTGTGGCAGACACTTATGTGCTTACCTGGTAAATGTGCTGTTTATAATGGATTTGCAAGTAATTAACTTTACTTTTATACGTTCAAACTAATCGTATATTATTTTGATTTTTCCATGATATAAGAGATTTTGTTTAGAACTAAGTGTATTTATTGCGAATACTCTTCTAGAAGTATTTACTAAATGAGATCGGCAAAGAAGTAAGAATGGACGGAAATAAAAATGTATCTCCCAGGAATGGTTTTATAACTAAATTTGTCCTAGCGTCGATAATCTCGACTCCGATAATCGTATCTAAAACATTGCGTTCGTTTTAATTTTCATGTCACGAGAAAAAATCGTCGAAACAATGTTAATGGGTATAACAAGTATTGAATATATTTGGCGTTAATTTTATAGAAATTCGTTATTCACAATTAAATAAAACTACATGATGTAGTATTATTTCTACTTAACTAAGAAGATATATTAGCAAAGATCTTTGCTAATAGCCCACCTGAAGATGTTGTAATACAACGAAACCTAGGTCGTGGTAAAGAAGTTAAAGGAAGTAGAAATAATACTACATCACGTAGTTTCATTTAATTGTCAATAACGAATTTTTATAAAATTAACGCCAAATATATTCAATACTTGTTATACCCATTGAAATTGTTTCGACGATTTTTTCTCGTGACACAAAAATTACAACGAACGCAATGTTTTAGATACGATTATCGGAGTCGAGATTATCGACGCTAGGACAAATTTAGTTATAAAACCATTCCTGGGAGATACATTTTTATTTCCTTCTATTCCCACTTCTTTGCCGATCTCATTTAGTAAATACTTCTAGAAGATTATTCGCAATAAATACACTTAGTCCTAAACAAAATCTCTTATTTCATGGAAAAATCAAAATAATGTACCATTAGTTTGAGCGTATAATTACACCTAAAGGATTTTCCCATTTCCCTTTTAAAAGTAAAGTTAATTATTTGCAAATCCATTATAAACAACACATTTACCAGGAAAGCACATAAGTGTCTGCCACAAATAACATGTGTAATATCTACACATCAATATGATAGATCGTACGCTCCTAAGAAAGTAAACACTCAGAGGGAGTACCGGTATCGTGGCACATCCGCACAATATCCGCGTGTGCGAGCACTCGAGCGTTCAATACTCAAGTCAACATATCCGCTCTAAAATAGGTTTGATACAAACCTTTCATCATTTCCTTCCTAGAACCGTATGTTCGATATTTTTCTTTTTAACATAATCAAAGTATGTCACAACACTATTTCAATATATTTTTATTCACTTTTATTTTATTTATTATGTTGTTCACTTTTAGCTTTTTTCATTCGAATTCTTCAAAACACTTGTATATTTATGGTTATATCAGCCATTTGTACGATAAAACAGTTTTTGTACGATTTACTGTTTAATCTCACAGTCCGTAATAGTAATTTTATAATTAGCAATTATAAACACGTAATAAAAACAATTAATTCAAATCAACGTGAATTTTGTGCGAAACATGAATTTTCTAAAGTCTCGAAACTTCTATTAGCTTTCAATATTTATATGTTCTCCGATATGAGCCATATAAATTTGAAGGAATGTATGAACTATTTGGCGGACCTAGAAATTTGAAGTAATGAGTAAAGTATACTTCAAATGATCATAAAAATTTAAAATTTGATATTCATATAATATTTTTATTTAAACCAAAGCAGGAAGTCCTCAATACTTTAATAAAATTGCAAAACCTATTTTTACCGGGTTATATATGAGACCAAAAATTGTATCTTTAAATATACTATCTAGAGATTTAAGTTTAAGAGAAATTTATTTGCTAACATAATGATAAGTTTATATATTTCAAGCGATCTTCCTAAATTTAATAGTTTTTGAGATATTTACCATATTTTTAGGCATGTGAAAGTTTAACTGGACAATAATTTATTTATTTATTTATTTATTTATCTACTTTAATGTATACAGTTGATACATATGGCGGACGTATGAAAGCAATCATTACAGCCAACAAGAACACCAATCCAGGCCGGGAATCGAACCCGGATCCTCGCGGTACGTCGCGCCGTCAAAACTTGTGGTCAGTCCAACAAAGCATGAAGACGACTGGATTTAGGAGTTGCAAAATTTAATTGTATTGTTCATAAAAAAATTAATGGAATGTTTTAAGTGCATATTTCACTCCTGTTTAAAGTGCATATTTTACTCCTGTTTGGAATGTTTTAAGTGCATAGTGCGAATTTTACTCCTTTTTCGTAAGTTTTTTTATTACAGATATACAACGTTACATTTTTATAGTTTTGGAATTGACACCTTTTCTTTGAATTGATTTTCATATTTAACGCCCGGTATGAAGTTTTATGAGAAGAAAATCAGAAGTTCAGAGCGAAGTTCAGTGCGTTAGGAAAAGTGTAACCATTTGGCTTTGATCGTACGAAATTCAGAGTGTTAAAAAAGTACTGTTAGGTGGCCTCTCCACGCAACATGTCTGCGCATCTTTATAGTGAAATAGCAATATGTTTATTTGGCATTTTATTATTGCGTAATCAAAATGACAGAGTGTGATACACATAGTTTACTATCGTTCGCTTATATAAAAATGTAATCATTAAAAGTTATTATGTGTGAATATTTCGTGTCTTCTATCCTACAAAATTAAAAAGCCTGTTTTAATTTATAACTACTAAGTCTGACGTTAATAAATATTTTAAGTTTTTTTGTACAAATTTGATTTTGTTTATTTGTGTTTTACTTGATGATAATTACACTGTACTAACAGTGTAATGTGTAATGTTTTTATTAAAACACTTTCCATTCTCATTTAATCGTAATAATCATAAAAAATGTTTTATACATTCCATGGTTATCGTACTTAAGTAAATTTTATAGTAAACTCCAGTTGCACAACGTAGTTGATACGCACAATTTTTTTTTAATAATATAAAACTGGAATTCAAGTAATTATTAGCAAATTAAAACTACCGCTTTGCCTAGAAATCTTCGGGAAAGTTCTAAAAAATCTCTACTTTCGATCCTGTATGGCCATAAGATGCTAAAATCTGCTCTCGTGAAAGAGAATACTTTTACATATTAAGAGGGCTGGTGGGATGCCTTATAACTACGAATCATTGCTTAATCCAAATCTATAGCACGAAGAAGATACATACGGAATAACGACTATAACCTTTAATATCTTAAGTCGAATTTAACTCCGATTAATTATACTCCTAACATAAACTTCAATGTACAACAATATTGTAATATAAAACAAATAATGTAATTTCTATGGAATCGTAACTGTTTTTACTTCTTCCTAAATATTTTAAGTTCATTTGTGTAGTAGATATGTGAGAACACGTAATAGGTTTTAGAACGATACGGATTTATTTGTCCTTAAAGTCTAGTGAAATAAGTATTTGTCAAGAAGATCTTAGATTACAATAGTAACAGCCATTAGAAATATACATGAGATTTACTTAACCTACTTATATGAGATGACATTGCTTTGTTTCATTTGATATGTAAAGTAAGTGAAATACAATTATTTGCCCGTGAACACGAATATTGCTGCCTGTGATTTAGTCATTCCCTTCATAAGGTCAAAGTGATTCAATTTCAATACGATGGTTATCTTTCTGTCATATAATTTTCAATAGATTCTCTTTAGTACAAATTGCTACGCCTCATATTTTAAAAACACAGACAATACAGTTTATTTAAAGGTTTAATATTTCTTAAACTGCGTTTAGTTTTAAAAAACTTTTCGGATAATGACCCACACAATGGAGTACGCGATGGACATTTTTCCGATGGTTTTAAAAGATGAAACTTTTTTTACAAATTCATTGACATTTTTATATGAAGCCTATATTATCAAAAGATTTTACTTACTTTTTAAACTGCTTAAACTATAATACACGGACTAACATACACACACCAACCTGGCCAAAATTAAGGGTATCCCTACGTAATTAAAAAATGGATCGATTGCAAGCTATATTTGAACAAATATTGTTCAATACCGTCAGCCCCCTAATGAAATGATTAATAGTTAACGTAATTCGCAGACAGCAATTCCGTAGAACATCCGTTTCGATCCAGCCAAACTAAAAATATTGAAAAAAATGTAAGGGAAATGGCCATTCCCCATATCGGGAGAAATACTTTTGTTGAAAAAGTTTTATTCTGGAACCAATGGTCCAGCTGTCATGAGGAAATAAACAATTATTGCGTCCTATAATTGTTCAATCATTTATTCCGGTTTTCTTTACGAATACTTTTAAGAAATGTTTGCACAAAAGTGTTTAAAATATATATATTTAGTTTTAAATGGTATCTTTTATCTTATACAATGGTCAAAAGAATACGAAAATTAATTTAAAACATATATTTACACCTAGAAAACTCCAGTTCCCCTTAATAACGGATATATGTATATATATACATATATATATATATATATATATATATATATATATATATATGTGTGTGTGTGTGTGTGTGTGTGTGTATGAAAAAAAGCAGCAAAAAAGATGGATAGTCTCTAACAATCCCATAAGCACACGACCACTGTTAAGGTGATACAACATACTCTCTAGTTTAATAACATAGGCGACCGTACTTTACGAAGATAGATAATAAAATAAAAAAAATTGAAATTCAAGCTCTGGACGAACATTTTCATCCACACGAACAATGCATAGTTACAAATTTTTTCCACTATTCAGAAAAAAACTTTTCATGGAAACCACTTTTTCATGGAAAAACATACGATATTTTTTTATAATTTTACATTACTTGCGTAAATAAATCGTGCGCTAGTTACGTTAATTCACTGACAGTGCTGTCATTTTTGAAGGCTTCAATAAACAGAGGACAAATAAATAAATACGGGAATTAACAAAACAATCAATGCAGACTAAAATTCGACATTCCCTTCAGTAACTTAAATACCATTAAAAATTCATTTGCTTAATGTTTCATATGCGAGGATTTAACTTTTCATACAAGGAATTTCACGTTCACTCAAGCAAAGCAGCGCTTGAGGGACGGATAATGACAATTTTATGAAGTTGAAACATAAATTACCACCGCGTGATCTGGCGCAACTCATCAGTCTATCCATGATTTATTCTCCTCACACGGGTCGGTTTAAATCTGAAGATAAAAATTCATGACTTGCTGCAGGTTCGTAATTTTTTACCTTAAATCGTGTTCCTGCTATGACATATGCATACTCTTAATGTGGTATGGGAAAACTCGCTTTCAGAACTCAAATGGTTTCTCAAGGTAAGTAAAAATATAAATAAAAATATAATAAAAACTTTTTGTAGTATCAAAGGTATCTGACGTGAAGTCAGACACGTGAAATACAAAGGTAACTGACGTGAAGTCAGAGACGTGAAGTATCAAAGGTAACTGACGTGAAGTCAGAGACGTGAAGTATCAAAGGTAACTGACGTGAAGTCAGAGACGTGAAGTAACAAAGGTAACTGACGTGAAGTCAGAGACGTTAAGTATCAAAGGAGAACGTGAAGTCAGAGACGTGAAGTATCAAAGGTAAGTGACGTAAAGTCAGAAATTTGAAGTGTCAAAGGTAACTGACGTGAAGTAAGAGACCTTAAGTATCAATGGTAACTAACGAGAAGTCATATACAATACCGTCTTTACCATAAGGGCACACGGAGCCAGTGAATCTCATTCTCAGGTCAGCGAATATCAGTCACATTTAATCTCAAAATATATTGGTCGGGCGCATTACATTTTTCTCGTTGCACGAACGGTAATCATTTTCAGATTTATTCGAATAAATACATTTATATGAATAATTTTAGTAATTCCAACACCATTGTAACTTACCAGACAGAAATTTGAAAGTTTACAAAATGCATTAATATTCCTGAACGAATCCTACCTAATTTATTAAGCACACCATCTAGCGATCATCCATGTAAACCACTCCGATGCCAAAGTCAAGCGGCCATAAATAAATGTCGACTTTGTCTATCGTTGGGGGAATCCCCGGATTATGTATAAATTTTCAGTCGGACAGAAGTAATGTGATTTAATTTCGTTTAATATAATTTGGGTAAGATTAATAGAAGT
This sequence comes from Druceiella hillmani, assembly GCA_039881145.1. Taxonomy (NCBI): domain Eukaryota; kingdom Metazoa; phylum Arthropoda; class Insecta; order Lepidoptera; family Hepialidae; genus Druceiella; species Druceiella hillmani. The sequence continues at coordinate 16,011,466 of JAYKKI010000045.1, forward strand.
TTTGATTTGTACGTTTAAATATTATTTCATTATGTCGAAAAGAACATATTTAAGTGGTTCACAAAAAAGAAAAAAAGTTATATCTCAAAAAGAAATCACGAAAAAACTTCTTAAGCTTATTTCGTTTTTTACGGTAGAAGAAACAAATAAGTTGAGGAATTCTTTATCATCACCACCTCAAGACAAAAATACCTCTGAATATCACCAGGAAAAAGAGGTTATTACGTGTGACGAAAATGACAAACACACATAAAATGCTGAACCCTCGACTTCAAGCAACAGTGAGTTAATAATTGCAATCTTGGAGAATGTATCTGTATCTCATGACCCTGGTAAGTACTGTGACGACATTTTAATGGAAGAAGTCCGTAAAATTTGGATTCGAAAAGGGCCAGAGTTTTTCCAAAATGAACATTGCGACTTCTCCGAAACTTCTACAAGTTTTCCAGATTCAAGTAGTAAAACAAAAACTAGATACTTGACAAAAAATATTTTTAACCGTAAATTGACGAATGGTGAGTCTTTGGACAGAAAATGGCTCCTTTATTAAATAAAAATAATAATTTTTATGTATAAATAATAATTTTTTTGTCAGAAATTGCCACGTTATTTAAAATCACAATAAATCTGTTGTTTTGATCTTAAGTTTCATTTTCATGTATTTGGTCGTAGATTCTTTCCTTGTATATATTTCACCGGTACTTGCTACGTCAGCCACACGTCTTAGTGAATTGCATCCTTTCAGACGGAATCTTTATACCCTAAGCCCCTGGAAGCATAATATTATATTACAAACTTTATTATTGAAACAGTATTAACTATTGTCATGATTTCCGTGGTTAGACATAGGATTTCCCAGAGGTCATTTGCAATATAGGTTAAAAGGAAAATCTTGGTAGATTTTTATCTAAGTTTTCTTAACTTATTATGGACGAACGAACTTCATCTACAAACATATATCGCATGAAAGTCCGCAGTCGATACTACCTTTTGTGTGTTACTAAATTTTGTTTATAAATATGATTTTCGTATGTGTATGCCAACATTATTAATGCATACGAGATTTATTTTGAATTTATCGGTATAAACAGCTTCGAACTAGTCATGGAAAACGAAAGAAAAAAGTATTGACTTCCAATAATTTTATAATCATTCGTAAGAAAATAACAATTCTCAACCGGGTTGATATTTTACAGGTTAGATTGCTGATTAAATACCTTCAGTTACAGATACAATTCTCTGACTCTAATTTCTGACACGTTTAGAGCTGATAGAAAATACAAGCTAAGAATGGGCTACGTATACATATATATATATATATATATATATATATATATATATATATATATATATATATATGTATCTTTTCATTTTTTTGTGTCAATTTATTGATTTTGTATTTTTAGATGTATACTGAAAAAGGTCCAAAAAAGACCGTAATTTCTCGACATTAATAATGAAAACACAAGTTTTATGAGCACTTGCAAAGGTTATTTTTACACCTATGAAAATACATCTTTCAAGTAGACAATATATTTACCTTATAAGTTATTTCAATAAGCCCATAAAATGGATTTAAGATTTGAACAGAACAAACACCAAGGTGTCGTCATAAATTGACACCGTAAATATTTAAGTGGCATTCTTATGGCTCGAATGTAATCTATTTATTAGATTTACAGCATCTCATAATGCTAAGCCATATTGTGATCTTATATCAGTAATATTTTAGCTCATATAAATTCCAACAAAATACTCTATTTTAAGGGTCTTTTCATGTAAGCAAATTCCAATATGTATTACAATAATGCATGTGGGAAATAAATTGTTCCATAAAAGTTTACTCAATAAATCAAACAAACGCTACTAATATTGACATGAAGGTTTCGAAAATTCATGTAACTTTTGATTTTATGGAAGTTAAATAATTAAGTATATTCAAAACAGATTACATATGCTACAAGCAGAAAAATGCCTTCTTATTTCTCTTTGCAAATCTGAGAGCCATCATATTTGCAAGCTGACCCGACGATATGTGGCACAGTTTACAACCGCATACGTATCTTCCGCATAGCAAGAGAGGAGAAACAATTAACGGCTAAACATTTCTCAAGAACCATCTACGGCATTTCCACCGTCCCTACGAATTAATTCAAGTTGTCACATCTCATTCCAAACTAACTCACTAACTCATTCCAAATTTCATGAAGTCCTCGCAAGTTTGCCTAAACTATTAGGTACACCCGACTTATGCGTATCTGCTGGGAAGTGTTTTAAGCTAACGTAGCTGGTAGTCGTAATAAAGAATTCACTACAAAATAAATGTTATATCGTTTGTGATTCGATTTCTAAAATATTATGATTGAATAATGCAAATTCATTAGTTTTGGAGCTATGAAAAAAAATTCTTGAATAGACGGAAATAACGCTGGCAGTAATTACTATACAATTGACCTAGCTAGTATACTTAAGGTAAATTAATACGATTTATTTAAAAATAATGGAAGACGAATCAAAATGGCGATATTGAAATCCTTATTCCACATCTTTATTGGCGTTTATAAATGCGACGTGAGACATCACAAAACGCGTCTAGACTGATATTTTGTGTATTCTCCAAATTAGGTGTGTTAATAAACGCTCGACGGGTTTTTTATTTAGAATTGGCTATCCAATTTTTAGCACCCACCCAAATGTTGACTTCCTTATATTTAACACCAATTATTAAGACTTCAAACAAGGTGTATTATTTTTTTACACTAACAATACTTTAAAACATGTTAAGGCTCAATGTGACGGCGCAAGTCTGTGAATGATAAAACGGCGAACGTATATTTGAGTGGAAATAGCCATTTGATTTTAATTGTATAAAGATAAGATGTATGTTTAACATCAATTATTTAGTAAGTCGCTTCATGTATGTCCGAGGTTTCATATTTTTCAGTCAAACCTTAGAATTTATTTTCTTAGTTTATTATTATTTCTCAAGACATTGGTTTTGTAATATTAAAAAGACGGTGCTAATTATTAAACTGATTCCAGACCATTTCCCTAATTTTCGTGCGAATGATATAATCATTTCTGATATAAGAATTTCTGAAATATAAGAATTTTCAAATATTACGGTTATTTTTGCTTTTATTTTGTTTCTTAGTTTATCGATAAGAGTGCTTAATTTCTTCTAAGTGTTATTTAATTTTACAAAAATATTGTCAAGTACTTAGCACTCGTGACAAAGTGAAATATCCATTTATATGCGAGATGCAAAAATTAGGGCTTCTTTTAGTAAATCAATTATTTGCCTATCTATCTATAATACAGTCCATTAACTAAATATTAGCGTATTTTTCTACTTTATTCCATAAACAGTCCATCTACAATTTTATATGAAATATGAAACCAAAGAAGAATAAACCAGCCAAAAAAAAAAATTACGCAAAGAAGCAAAATAACTTAAGTCAAATAAAAAAGACCCTAGATGCTATAAAATAAGTCCCAAGTACAACCATTAGCGGCCAAGACATTCCAAGTCCTTCAATCAATATTACAATTCAGATACAAGAATACATTTTAAAAACGTGTACGAAATTGACATAGGCAAAGAAGAGTACAATTACGGTTTTGTTTACATTCGCACTAAATGGTGATTTGACTCAACCGAAGACAATATTTCCGTACAAATGCTTACTTAGTGAAATTTCAACCAAAATTCCAAAAAGGTTGAGCCTGGATTGGGCAATTACATAGTATTTATTAACTACGTAACTAATTTTGTACCATCACATCTACAAAAAATTAGGACTGTTCCTTGCAATTATTTTTGTGGACAGGCATAAAACCCATATATATGGTTCTAAAAGTTACTAATTTATATTCGAATTAATTATAATTCTTGCTTTATCCTCAAATGCTTAGAAAGCGGGTACATCAATCTTCTGATGTACCCGCTTTCTAAACATTTAACTATGAATATAAAAAAAACGTTCTAGAGTAGAGAAGGGAACACCCTTCGTAAGCGGTAAGAAGGATGTACTTTGTGCCAATATTGCACAAATTTCTTGATATAGCTGTAAAAGTAGAATCCGTAAGCTTTAAATAAATAGTTATTTAAAGCTTACGGATTATATACATGGGACACTTTTTCCATAAACTAGAGTGAGTGTTTAGTACAACAAAAAGAACTAACCAACGGACGCTCAAACAACCTTCTAAAGTTACAGGTTAGTAACAGTAGTACAGTTAAAGTAACACGCGTGTGACGAATAATCAAAAATTTATTTTCAAAGACAATTGCACTAATAAAGCTGAAATAAGTATATCTCTTTTAGAAGATAAACAATATTTAACAATTATTAAGCTTTGCTCAAAAACCTGTAGAATTAGTTTTAAGATAAAGATACAATTAACAACAGACAGAATTGATTATATCTAAGCTGGCTAATATCAAGATAATTGATGAGAATGTGTTTAAAGGTGGAAATTCTCAACTAAAACAAATAAGTATTAGAATATAAGAATCATCGCTGATGATGATACACGTGGAGAAGCACCATAGTATATCTCGGAAAACACTCGGGCAGTTCCTAATTGTGAGATTACGGTATCATCTCTACGACACAAATAAATATTACTATATGAAATGGCCAAACTAACAACGAACAAAAAACTAGTTTTTTTACCAGTTAAGTTGCAGGGTTGCAGTTAAGTTGCTTGTGCTTCCTAAAACCTCAAAAACGAAAGGGGATAGAGATTCCGAGGAAGTGTTAATTGCTTTAACTTCAGCTAAGTGGTAAAATACAAAGTGCCTATGGAGGTTTTTATTGTTATTTTTGATGGTTGATGTTGTGTTGTCTTATTCCTCCATTTTTTAATAAAGCTCTTACTTTCTAATAATACCATAGACGATGCTACTTTAATATGAATTGTTTTATTAATATTAGGTGAGAAAAAAAAGTTGCGGAGAACACCCACGTCCGAATATTTGGGCTAATTTCGAATCTCTGCGATTTAGATTTTAAATTAGCCCAAATCTTCGGACGTGGATGTACTCGGCAAAATCTTTTTTTTTCTACCAATATAAGTGTAATGAATGTCAATACTGTGGGCAGTATAGCAAAATAAACGGGGGCAGGGCAGGGCAGCAAAATAAGCTCCAGAATTATGGTGAGTATAAATGTCACTTTTGAAGACCTTATCCACTACCACTTTAAACAATTTTAATGACCTAAATATAAATCTGTCTCGAGAATGGAGTAGTTATTTTGAGGTCGACTCTTAAAGTGCCAATAATTCGATGGATTACCCTGTTAGAAATAACTTTGTGGAAAATCACAATGCTATTAAACATTTTTAGTATCTACTAAACAAACATTTGGCTTTATAACATTTTCCAAGATTTCACTTGTTTTAAGTAAGCTATACACAAGGAATCACGAAGAGTAAAACAATGTAGAGATATGCTTGTAATTAAATATTTATTTGTACGCCATTTATATATTAATTTCACAGCTCCTAATAGAATATTGAGTTTCGACCTACGTATGACTTATAAAACTTTTTTTGTCAGTTTCTTTACTAAGTGAATAGCAGTACTTAATTTAAATTCAATTTTCGTCAGTATCCTAAAAATTTTATTCTAGAAATATAATTTTGAGAAATGAATAACTTTCGTAACTTAAATTGGTTGACAAAACTGAAAGCACGATTCCAAGTATAACTGAATTCAGAGACTTATCCACTCCGACTTTAAATTATTTTTTTGATCTAAAAATAAATGTGTCTCGAGAATAGAATAGTTATTTTGAAGTTGACTCTTAAAGTGTCGATAACTCGACTGATTATCCTGTTAGAAGTAACTTTGTTGAAAATCACACTACTATTAGACATTTTTTGGCATCTATTAAAAAAATTCAAATCCTCTTAAACTAATTTTCCAAGGTTTTGCTCGTTTTAAGTAAGCTATATGCAAAGAGTCACGACGTATAAAACAATATAAAGATACGGTTATAATTAAAAAAAATAGTTGTACGCCAGTTACTAATTAATTTAAGATTTATTAAATAAAGGATTTCTGAATGAATAGCCGTACTTAATTTAAGTTTTGTTTGCGTTATTAACCAAAAACTTTTAGTCCTAAAATAAAATTTTAGGAAATAATTAACTGTCATAACTGAAATTATTTGACAAAACTAAAAGCACGATTCAAAGTATAATTCCATATGTCTTCATTCCCATTTACTTTCTTTTTTTAATATTTGTTTTATTTTTGCAAATGTATAATGCCACATTTTAGCCGTTAGTTACATCACGTAAAATAATGAGTGGTAGTTATACTTTCAACATTTAATAATATCTAAGATTTAGCAGTATGTAATTTACATGAAACATCAATTGACACTTAGCTGTAAGCCAAGAAAAAGATTTTCTTAAACAGTAATTTAGGTGACAATTATGAGTTTCTTCAATTTGTGGTTGACTATAATGCAGAGTTTTTATGGTTCTTTGATCAAAATTCGGAACACTTGTAATCTTGTCTGTTTATTCGTTTATAGATCACAACTGTTCTACTCGTATACCATTAGTGCTATAAAATTAAAACTGGATATATGTATGTATTATACATGTATGACGCCTACAAAGACGTGAAACAAAATCCTTCAAAGAAGGTTTTGGGGTGCCTCCTCTATGTTTAGAGTGGTGGTACTTTTTTTAAATAGTTGTTTGTATAGCGTACCTTTGGATAGATTTTTTAAAAATATTGCGGGTATGTGATGAACACACCTTCGATGCAAGGATTCGTTTACGAAATATTAAAGTGTAAAATAGTCTTCTGTTAAAATTACGTGTAACCACACTCTTCCAACTTTACCACTATTTTCGAGTCTCTGAAATATATTCTGAACAGTAGTAAATATAAAGAGAAAATTAAAAGGAAAGTTACGTCAGTTAAGTAGTCTTAAATAGTTTACGCTTAAAAGTTGACAACTTAGAATATTTACTTGGGTCTGTAGAAAGTTCATATAAACTTGTTAAAACAAATGTTGTTAATCAACCACAATTTTTATTTTAAAATTCATGTTAATTATATTTGTGAAAGATAAAATAGATAATACTTGTATATTTTCTTTTCCATGGTGATGAATAATACATATATTTTTTAATAGTTTAATATACATGTTAATACCCGCTATTATTAATGTTAATATATGTGTTCAAAACTATCGCAGTGCCAGTTATTCTCGTGTTTTACAAATTTTTCATTATTTTAAGTGTACAAATTTATGAACTATTTCAGCGCATATAGTTATTTGGAAAAATGTTTTCTTAATAAAACAAATTTTAAAAAAATATATACATATATGCACATATATATATATATATATATATATATATATATATATATATATAAGGAATTTATTATAATAAAAAGACGTTACTGCTGTTTTAAATTGAAATTATATTATATTTGTAAGATCAAAATGGAAATTGATATGTGATAATTAAATTTCAATAGCCAGGGAAATTATTAATGGAAAGTCCGAGACTGAAAATTTGCTATAATTCTTTAAGTGCCTTTTCACATTTACTCATAAATTCCTATAAATAAAAATGCGTGGCTGAAAAAAGAACATGCAAAACGATTTGTGAAATGAAAGAAATATAGTTGTACAGTGCAAGAATATGTTTACTAATTATTTGAGCCTGCAAGAAAAATTACAAGATTAGTGTTTAATAATATAGCCAATTTAAATATAGATTTAATGTCGTGAAAAATCAAAAAGCCTATACGACAATTTCTAAAAACCAATATAAAAACAGTAAAACACGCATGTAAATATCCTAAAATTTTCTTTATATTTTACATGTTAATTACATAATATAGTCGATAAAAGCACACATAAATAGGGTTCAGATTGAAAGTGGTGATAGAAGCATACGCAGTTAAGTTTGCGATCATATCAGCCATAATGGCCTTTTCTCTCGGCATATTCGCTGACTATTTCCATTCTTAATTTCAAATACTTACACAATATCAAATGTTTCAGTAAACCTTTGTACTTTCCACTATTATAAATAAATTTTTACATGTGATCTTAAGTTGACAGTAAATTTTCATTGAATTCCTTTGAACATTTTATTGCTTTCATAGAAAATAATTAATTTAGAAAGAAATTGTTTCCTTTAGTTATTTACTAATAACATCGAGTTTATTAGTTAACTAGAATTAAAACAAAAACCTTAAATTTTATTCCTACTGGGTACAGAAAAACAAGTTTGTCAATTTCAGAGTTGAATAAAGTTAAGTGCAGAAAACATTATAATTTTTTCTAAGTAACCAATCAAATTAAATTCTTCAACTGTTTATTCGGTTTCAATAATATTTGACGACGCTTTAAGAAATATTATAAAAATAATCGCGTTTCAAGATAATTTGATGGCGGCAAAATTGTTGAAATATTTCTATCTTTTTGACTTTTTTTTATGTAATTCGGTTAGCTAGTATCCTTTACCGACTAAGTTCAAGATTTAGATGAAAAAATTACCAATAATTCTTTCTTTATTAAAATTAAATTTTAAAAAGGTTTTAAAAACGATCTAAATCTCTGAACAAAGTCATCAAAAATTCGTCTTTCACTTAAGTATAAGAAGCAATTCAGTCCATTCTTAGTGCGGGAAAGTTTAGGTTATATTATACTTTTTTATTTTAGTTAATTTGAAAATTCTGAAAAACAAAATAACCCATGGTATGATGGCTTTACTCTGTATCTGCAGATAAAATTTCATTACATTTTCAATGTATATAATGTCATATAGAAGTAATATAGCGATTAGGACATCAGAAACGGAGCATTTACCTTACCTCCATCCTAAATTATAGAACTCGAAGACAAATTCAATGCTGCAATCCCGCACATCGTAAGGCTTCGGTTCGGGCACGAAACAAGCGGTGGAATCGTCATCCAGTAAATCACGTGCAGAGTTTTATATGCTTCGGTGTTCGACGTTGAAATAGTTCGTGCGCAAGCGGCTGGGGCCTTTTTGTTCAACTTGCGGAGCGGATCGCAGATCTTATGAAGCGTATGTCGTCTTGCTCAGCGATTGCCCGTCTCTGTCACGACGCTCTGTCTTAATTCTTACTCTTTTTAGTCCTTGTTTAACGAGTGAATAAAATGACATGTCACGGTTCGAAAAGTCATTCAACGTTCCCTTTCTAAGTTTTTTCGTCTTATATTGTAATCAACGTCAGAATTCAAGACAAGTACTTGCTTCAGAGCGTTTAAATGACTTAACACTGAACAAAATTGTGAATACTTTGCACATAAAATGCACTGTAAACACTTTACAACGTAAATTGCCTCAAACTGCAGTATTTGAACATTTATCTTTCTTGATTTCCTAGACTTTAGAAGTATTCTTGTTATAACATCCCTTTGTGAGTTTCACTGGCAACTTTCGCTGTTATTTTGTTTACAGTGTTCAGATTATACAAAAAAACAATAAAATTTACTTTACTCCAAGTTTTCCTTAAATCTATGTTGTACTTATTTTGTATTGGTATTTATATAAGTAAAATTTATTAAGAAAGAGTGTAGCCCTAGCCACATTACGGGGGTTTATATACATTTTGCATACATAAACATTTAATGATTTAAAGTAATTTCTTAAGATATTTATAATTATCAATTTTATGAGTGTTCCGAATTTCATTTATGATAAGCGTAAAAATATCATAAATTTCTCAAAAATTATGAGATTTAGAATCATTGTTTTTTAAACCCAATAATACTAATAATATCAATAACATTAAATTTCAAACTTGAAATATCAAAGTATTTATACGAATAACCATAATAGTATTAACAATAATAAATTTAATATATTTATCAACTAACGGTTGGTTCAATGAAACATTAATTTCTTCACTGCACTTTGGGAACGAATGTCTTCATAAACTTTAATCGTTGTAAGAAGTTTATTAAAAAATGAATACCGTTCAAAGCCAGAACTCTTTGACACCTCTTTGGATATATCAGTCATCATCTTTTATTAATGTTCCGAAAAGAGAGACGAAACAGAAATACAAATATTAGCAAGAATTCGTCTAAGAAAGCAGAAAAAAATATTTTCTGATGAAAGTAGCAATTTATGTTATCTCATTAGTCGCTTTAAATGTAGGAAATGTAGTTTCGAAAACTATCAAATATTCAGTAGCTGGCTTTTGTATTTACTGGAATAATTGCCATGACGATGATCTATTATGATTTTGATTGATATTTTTCCGACAATGCTAAAAGGACATCATCCTATATTTTTATCTTTTTCCATCCACACACCCGAATATCCACACTATTTTTTATATTTTTAATCAACTTCAAAAAAGGAGTAGGTTCTAAAGCTGTCTGTGATTTGTTTTATGTTATGCTATTCCATATCTCCCATATTTATCAAACATTTCAGACATTTTTTTAAAGGGTACACTATCAACACACAATCAGGAAAAAAATGAAAGTATATCATAGAACTCCACAGGAGTGAACTGCACAGGTGGCATGATCGAGTTTGGATGATAAAGATCTAAAGAAAATATAATAAAGTATCTAAATTTTGACAAGAGTAATGACAGCTTAAACCTATCTTTCAGCAAAATCAGGTACATTGTGATGACAGGAACTTTTTATTGTAGACAAGTAAATCCAGTTTTTCTCTATTTGCTTGTATTGATATACGCAAGAAAATAAAAAAGGAAGTAGGTTATTTTATATAAAAACACGTAAAAGTCGAAGCAACAAAGATATTAGTAGATAGATAAATGAGTAATTATAAATATAAATACACTTATGAAGTTACTAAATACACACAAAGACCTGTAGCAACTAGAATATTAGTATATCTTATTAACCGTATAGGTACATTCTTTAATTGATAATATTAGTATATCTCATTAACTACCTATTACATTATAAATCGCAAATTTAAAAGTCTATCTTACAAGACAATCGAATATTGAATATATTTGGTGTTAATTTTGCAAAAAATCATTACTCACAATTAAATGAAACTACGTGATGTAAACTACATTTGAAACGGTTAAATTGAAAATAAATTGATTGTCTGTATCTCTTTAATTTATAATATTTTGCATCATAATTAATATTTTATATAATGATTAATATTTTATATAATATTTAATAATTAATATTAATATTTTGCAACTTGAACGCTGTAATTTTGCATTGAAGTACTTACACTAAATGTAGTTACCAATGTAGTTTAAAAAATGTTGAAGGAAATATAATGAAGTATATCATAACTTTTGAGAAACTATTTCCCAAAATAATCAATGCCTTTGCTTCCTTTAGTTTTTAACCATTGTCTAAATTAATTTGAAATAAACTTGTAATCTTTCCATCGTTGTCAAATTGAATGTCCTTTTGGCTCGAAAAATATTACGTAAACCTCCACCAGATTTACGTAATATTATTCGACAACCCTGGCAAGCTTATAAGTAGTATTAATACAGGATAAAGCAAGACACAATTTCCACTAGGTTTTATCTCGCTAGCTCAAAGAATTCCATATAAATAACATTTGCCAGTTATTTTGAAAAATAACCTAACTTTTTATAATAAAATACCAGATTCCTCTTTTATCTGATTGACGATTTCGATAAAACTTCCAATGAGCTTATTTTTTTTCCATTTTCTATTTATAATAATGTTATTTTTATTCTTGTAACACCTGGGTCAAACATTATATGGATTCATGCCAATCTCATTTGACTGATTTTTTTTCAGTAACGGGTGAGAATTTTCACACTGTGCCTTATAATTTTCTATTCAATTTAATGCACGAAATCACTTGAATGAACAGTTATCACGTTTCTTAACAAACAGCTGTATCTCTACGGACTGTAATCAAAACCTTATCTTATAATTAATAAAATGTGTGAAAATCCTATTACATTTGGAGCACGTTACTCTAAAACCACGTAACTTTTTGCACTGTAATCGCACCATTAAATGAAACTACGTGATGTAGTATTATTTCTACTTCCTTTAATTTATTTACCACGACCTAGGTTTCATTGTATTACGATATCTTCAGGTGGAATATTGGCAAAGAATCTTTGCTAATAGCCCACCTAAAGGTATTGTAATAAAAACGAAACCTATGTAAAGAAATTAAAGAAAGTAGAAATAATATTACATCACGTAGTTTCATTTAATTGTAAAGAATAAATTTCTACAAAATTAACACCAAATATATACTTGAAAACAGCTGATTTGGCTACATTGGCGAGATTTTACCATCGACTTCGAATTAAATTTCAGAAGACGATACAAAGCATTTGGTTCAACAAATTGTAATCGCAATTGGGACAATGACTACTTGGAAAATATACGGGAATATTCATACTGTTTCTGAATATTTTCTATTCAGTTTGATGCACAGAATTAACGATATAAATAACCCCATGTGTAACTAAAATTGGAGATACATAAGACGAATATATGTAGGTTTTGAATTTAAATTTACGGTTTCCAGTTATTAAATATTGGTAATTTTTTTTATTAAAAAAATATTTATTGATTTAGTTTCCATTAATTGTTGGCACAGAGTTCTGTGGAAAGTCTTTTATTTTTTGGAAATATCAGAATAACACATGATTAGTTTAAACATTATTTACACCAACATAACTATCCCATTTCTCTTTTAAAATGCAAATGCAAATGCACCGTATACACGTCACGTTTACCATGAAAGCACATAAGTGTCTGTCAGAAATAACATTTGTAAAACGTAAACGTCAAAATGATGTATCGCATGCTCATATAAAAACATACTAGCATATAATTGAGCGTTATACTTACAATGAGTACGGTATCGCGGTATATCCGCACAATATCCGTGTATGTGAGCACTTGAGCGTTCAATATTTGAGCCAACATATCCGCTCTAAAATGGGATTTATAAAGACCTTTGATCATTTCCTTCCTTAACCGTATGTTCGATATTTTGTTTTCCTTTTGCAATGATCAAAGAATGTTACAACTAATAACCAAAGGATGTTATTTAAAAATATTTTTATTCACTTTTCATTTTAGTTAGCATATTATACAATTCCAGTATTTTTTATTTTGATGTTTTGAATAACTAATATATTAATCATTATATCAACTATACATATGAAAAAAAGTTTTAATACCATAATGCTTTGGTTCCGTTCACTGTTTAACCCCACGCTCCATTGTAGCAAGTAAAAATTGAAAATTTATATTCAAATCAACAATATTTTTGCACAAAACATGAATTTTGGAAAGGCTCGAACTTTGTTAGCTTTCAATATTTATGTTTTCCATGACTTACGTTTTTAGCAATTTGAAAGAACCTATGAAGAATTTAATAGACCTAGAAACTTGAAGTAATCTGAATTGAAAGGGTATTTACTTCGGGTTATTATAAGGTTTAAAATTTGATACTAATATAAAATTTTGCTTTAAGCCGAAGAGGAAAATCCTTAATATCTTAACAGGTTAATAAAATGGTACTATCGATTTTTATCTAATTGGCTATGAGACCCAAAAGTGTATCTTTAAATATACCGTCTATAGATTAAAAGTTATTTAAGTAAGGAAATTTATTGGCTAATACAATCACAAGTTTATGTGTTTCAAGCGATATTTCTTAATTTTCCTAATCATCCCTTGGAAAGACAAATTAAAAAATAACGTGGGGCTGGAAAATTAGATTTTACTTCCTTTGCAAATATTTTAATCAAATGTTGTAAAAAAGGTTTCGACACGTATTTTAACATAATGTTGGGGCATAACTATTTAAATCTTTTCAATGTAAGTTTACTCATGGATCATAAGTTGTTTTTTGTGCTGGTACATACAATCCCATTTTAATTTTTTTCAAGTAATATAAAACTGAAATTCAAGCAGTTGTTAGGAAATTTACCGCTTTGGGGTGGCCTAGAAGCCTTCGGAATAGTCTAAAAATGTCTCGGATTACGGTCTTGTCTAACCATAATAAGCTTGTGAAAGAGGATACTTTTGCAGTATAGGAAGGCTGGCGGGATGCCATAAAAGTACGAATCAATGCTCAATCCTCTTCTATAACACAAAGGTGAAACATAAGGAACAACGACTAAGGAATAACCTTTAGTATCTCAAGCCAAATTTAACTCCGATTAATTATGCTCCTAACATAAACTTCAATGTACAACAGTATTGTAATATAACAAATAAAATCATTTCTGTGAAATCGTAATTGTTTCTACTTCGTTCTAAGAATTTTAAGTACCTTTGTTGTAGTAGGCACGTAAGAAAACGTTTTAAAATGGTACAGATTTATTTGTCCTTAAAATCTAGTGAAATAAGTATTTACCAAGATGATTTCAGATTACAATAGTAACAGCCGTTAGAAGTCGACATGAGATTTAACTTGACTTAATAATTTGAGACAATGTTGCTTTGTTTCATTTGATATCCAAAGTAAGTGAAATGCGATTATTTGGTTCAATTTAACACGAACATTCTTGTCTACTATTTAGCTATTCTCTTCATAAGGTTAAATTGTTTCAGTTTTAATATCACGATTTTCTTTTTATCGTGTACTTTTTAATAAATTATCTCTTTGCAAAAAAATTTTATGGCTCAAATTGCCAAAACGGAGACTTCACAATTTATTTCAACGCTTAATGTTTCTTAAGTTGCATTTAATTTTAAGACTTTTATGACGCTTACGAACACAATGGAGTACGCGAAAGAAATTCTTTCATCCATACTTTTTAATAAGGGGAGATACCTTAAAAGGAAGAAATTAATTTGCTACAAATTGAATCCTATATTTGCACAATGTCATGCTTTTCTAAAATTAGGGGAAAATATGATACACTCACACTCACGAATGTACACACGCACTTGGCGTAATTAAGGACTAATAACATACGTAATAAAAAAATAGACCGAGTGCTAGCTATATTTGAACAAATATTGTTCGCACCACTAGCCCCCTATTTAAATGATTAATAGTCAAGGTACTTCGCAGACAGTAATTCCGTATTACATTGCATATGCGCGAAGCTGAGTGAACAGCGTTTTGATTCAGTCAAACTAAAAATGTTTAAAAACGTGTAAAGAAAAAAGTTATTCCCTTAAATTAATAGAAATATTTCATATTGAAAAATGTTTTCTTTAAAACCAATGGTTTCACTGTTATAAGGAAAGAAATAATTAAAAGGGAGCTAGAATTACAGAACACAGCACATACATTATAAATACTACAAACTCACCAAGAATGCACCTAAGTGTTCGCAACAAATAACAAATGTAATATTTAAATGTCAATCGTATCGAAATCTCGGACAAAAGTTACATTTAGAAGTAGTACTCTATAGCGGTATACGTGTGTGAAAGCACTCGAGCGTTCAACTCTCAAGCCGACTTATCCGCTGTAAAATATGGTTGATAAAGGCCTTTCATCATTTCACTCCTTCGCTATGAGTTCGACAATTTTTTTCCTTATGCGACAAACACTTCTATTTTATTTAATCAGTTTATTTAATCGAAGTATGTAACCCACAGTTGTCTGCATAAGTTACCACCAATATATATACATATATATATATATATATATATATATATATATATATATCGGACGTCAGTCCTCTATAAAAAAAAATCAATGGTACCATTCAGCGCACAACTACTATTAAGGTGAAGCAATATACTTTCTAGTTTAATAATATAGGCGACCCTACTTTAACACTAAAATAAATAATATCGAAATTCGAGCACTGTAAGAATGCCGCGCTACCATTATAGAATTAATAGTTTGTGTCTTTTAAACAAATTATTTCCACTTCAAATTGAAAAAAATGATACTTTATAATTAACTTTACATTACCTGCTTCAATTAATAGTGCGCTCTTAGTTAAACTTCATTTACATATTCCTAGATATACATCTGCATTGATTTGAAAGAACCTTTGAAGTGATTTTGGTGCACATAGAAACTTTAAATAATCAGAATTACGAGGGTTCTCCAAGTGAATAATTTTCTGTCATTACTTGAGTATATTCGTTTTTTTGAATTTCGTGTCCCAAAAAAGAAAAAGGAAATTTTAAATGTCACTGATATGTCTTTCTATCGGTCTATCACAATCAAATTTTGCAGAAAATGTTTGAAGTGGAAACTTGATATTTGGAAAGGTCATAACTGAGTCATTGAGATATTTATATGTTAACTTTGTAGGAGATTCAAATTAATATTTCTCATTTTTTTTAAATTTTAATGTATCGGATAGTTACAACGAATTAAAATATATTTCTAAATATGAAAAAAGTGTAAATCCTCGGGCGTTATACGTTATTTTTCTTTATACTCTATTTATTCCACTTTATGTTTCCGACTAAGTGCACCTTGCACTAGGAAAAATACACAGGGTAAAAAATTAAATTGTGATGTTACTAATTTAATACAATGTTGCAGGTGCTAAGTTATTACGGAATCCTCGGACCGTAAATTCAACTTGTAATTGATAGGCTTTTTATTGGGTATCAAAAAATATAATTTTCATTTTTGTCAAATGATATAAAACCATAATCAAGATAGTTAATTACCTGCAAACATGAATCACTGCTATGCAATGGCGTACAGTGCTTAGAGATAATTTTAAAGTTGTTTCGGTTTACCGTCCTTGCTGATCATAATATAATTGTGAAAGAGAATAATTTTTCAGCATAAAAGAGGTAACGGGATGCCATATAAATTTATTAACGACTATAATCATTAATTTCTCGAGTCAGCTTTAACTTCACTAAATTTTGCTTTTAAAATAAACTTCACTGTGTAAGAGTGTTACAATATAAAACAAATAAAATAATGTCTACAAAATCTTAAATATTTCTACTTCTCCCAATTTACCCAACTTTATTAATTTTATTTAATGAATTAAATAATCTGTTATATAATAGGCTCTAGAAAAATAAAAATATATACATCCTTACGGCCTAGTCATATAAGTATTCAATATATTTGGCGTTAATTTTATAGAAATTCATTATTCACAATTAATTGAAACTATATGATGTAGTATTATTTCTACTTTCTTTAAGAGGGCTATTAGCATCGTTGCTAATAGCCCACCTAAAGATGTTATAATACAACGAAACCTAAGTCGTGATAAAGAAAGTAGAAATAATACTATATCACGTATTCATTGAGATGATTTGTAGGTGAAGGTTAGCAAGTATAACAAGCGTTAGAAGCTAACATGAACTTGAAATGATCCTACTTATAAGAGGTAACGTTGCTGTTTCATTCTATATGTAATGCAAGTGAAATTCGTTTATTTGCCTCAAATTTACATAAAAATAGCTGTCTCTGATCTTGTCATTCCATTAGCAAGTTAGGATGATAAAGTTTCAACACCATGATTTTCTACACATCATTAACTGTTTAACAGATTTTCACTTTAGAACACATTGTTATGCCTCAAACTGCAAACGCATAAAACTTCGTTTAATAAATTATTCAAAAGCAAATATTTTAGGTAAGTTTATAGGGAAGCGATGGCATTGCCTTATTGAATAAAGATTTAAATGGTTATTTTATGTACGCATTACATTATGAACTAATATTTTTTTATCAACATAATTAAATATTTGGGATATGTAAATAAGTAAACTATCTTTATAGTTTGGTTGATAATGATAAATCAGACTTGAGTATATATTTCGAGCCATATAGTTCGTTCCACGTCACTAACATTATATATATATATATATATATATATATATATATATATATATATATACATATATATATCTATATATATAAGTGTATATATATATATATATATATACATACATATATATATATATATATATATGTGTGTGTGTGTGTGTGTGTGTGGGTGTGTGTGTGTTTATTCTACAGCTTGAATATTATTGTTAAGAATCTATTTCTTAACACCATTTGGGATTACTTTGGTTTTGTTAGCATTAAATTCTAAACAGATTTGTTAATTATAGAGTTCGGAACGTTGTCAACTCCAATTTTTCAATATATTCTCAGCACAGTAATAAATAATCTAACAAGAGTGGATCACCCTATCAAACGCATCTCCGAATATTAATTTTACGGCCTGCTCCTAAAATATACATATTTTAATACATGTATCAATGTTGTTAAAATATAAATATTTTAATACATGTATGAATTCCAGAAAAAATTTCCATATTTTTAAAGCTTTCTAAATATTATCGTGAGATATAGTATTGATTGCTTCATTGTTATTCTAATAAATATTTCAGTGAAAAACTAAGTATTTCAAGTAATTATAAAAAAAGAAAAAAGCTAGTTGTGAAAAGTCAAAGAATACGAGAGAGTGATGATTATCCTTTTTTTATTTACAGGCCAATAATTAATCATAGATAATTTCATTAATTAGACGATTGTCACTAGCGGCATTACGTTGTACTTAATATTTTGACATTCTCTTTTAAGCATAAACTCATTGCACTGGAAAAGTCATTAGTCTTCTTTAGTGAGGTGGCTTTCGTCATATTGTCAGCAACCGTATTCTGGTCCAAAAATAGTCGACTTCAATTTCCTTATTGGTAATTTTCTCTCCAAAAAAAATATGTATCTTATGTCAATGTGCTTTCTGTGCGCACAGTAAGTACAGTAAGTAATAACCATCAATTTGATTGCACTTTAATTATTACAATAAATGACAGAAGGTGCAGTTTTAAGGTTTAAATGCAATTCATGGTCCAAATAGCTCGACAATATTATCCCTACGGCAGTAGCTTATACCGTATACCCTTCTTCCATGTTCGATGAGGCAATAGTGTTTTGGCGCTATGAACACTATGATACAGCAGCACTCGGAAAGTAAAATATGTAACACGAGCAGAAACTCCTGCTGGTAATATTTGAAGTCAAGACAGAATCAAAAAGGCCAAAAACCCTTTGCTCAGTCCTTAGATACTGAATGTATCAAAATGGCTATAAATCAATGCTTATTTGAAAGTACAAATAATAAAATTTAATTTTTCTTTCTTTCAGAAAACGTTTCATAATTAAGCACAAAATTATTTAGAATGCAATATCCTGTTTAAAAATATTAAAATCTTATCAAATAATAGGAAAAAAATAACGAGTATGATATGACCAATGCAGGAATCGTAAATGAAACTACGTGATGTAGTATTATTTCTTTAAATTCATTACTTGGGTGGGTTTTCCCACTGCTTATGTGTAGGTTTTATTATATTTCCGAGAGTTATATGATATACCAGTATTTTAGTGAGGGTAATAAATTCAATTGTTGTTATAATATGATTTTGTACAATGTAATAAAATATGTAATAAAATTAAATGGAAGTTCTCGGTAATATATTTGCACTAAAGCAAGGATATCTGAAAGTTAGAACAAGGTTATACCACTAATTCAACATATCTCCCGTTTTATTTATTCATATATATTTATATACATATATATATATATATATATATATATATATATATATATATATATATAATATATTTATTTATTTCCTTCAATTTCTTTTATTTTATTTTTTATATATACTTATATTTATATGTGTATTTGGGCTGAAACAATTTGGAGAGTACTGTAGTATCAATGTTGTCTAATTATAATATGTCTAGAAGATATTAAGTGTAGGTGATGATATTATATTTAGTTGTCCATTTAATATACCGTGATGTATAACCTTGGTGTCATTTTTATGTCTGTTTATTTCCAATGTTTCTAGGATATTAACTTTATTACCTTTTGCATTTATTTTAAAATATAGGGGACATTATCAGTACAATAGAACGCAAAAATAATAAACATAAATTTAGTATATTTAGAGAGTAATGGTTATTTTCAATGAGATGTTTAGCAAAGTGAGATGTGTCTGGTTTGTTATTTTGCCAGCTGGCAATTTGTTCTTTATCTCTTCCTGTTTGACCTATGTATACACTATTACAGTCGTTACATTTAAGTTTACAGATACAACTCTTTTAATATTTACATATTTTTTCTTTATTATTAATAAGGGGTTTACCCAAGTTATTTAAAGTACTATAAGCAAATGTATTATTTATATTTTTATTATTAGTTAAGAGTTTTCCTAATTTGAGTGATACATTACCTATATATGGGATAGATTTATCGTAAATATTATTCACAATTAAATGAAACTACGTGATGTAGTATTATTTCTTCTTTCTTTAATTTCTTTACCACGACCTAGGTTTCGTTGCATTACAACATCTTACACTAGCCGCTGGTTATCGCAATTTATTTGAATTGCGTGTTGTCAACAAGAATAAAAAAGTAAAAATCATAGCACAGGTTAAATTAATGCGTATTCCTTTATTTAATCTATACTAATACATAATTTAACCTGTGCCTTAATTAACATTTTGGTAAACAGCTAAACCAGATGCGTCGCTTTTTTAAAATACACAAATTTATATTCGACTATTCCAAAAAAAAGTGGGAGAATGTATAAAGAAAGTATCCACTATTTTTAAATAAAGAATTTAAATGAATCCACTTGTTATATTTTACAATATTCTAACCAAATAACTGAGTTTGTTCCTAATTTACTCTGAAACGGTGATTTACGTAGAGCTTTAACGTATTTTCTGATAAAATTCGGCATTGCTATTTGAAAACTCCAGTTATTATAAATGCAATCGCATAAGTGTACATACTGTTATTCTACAATTATAGGCAGCTATTCTTAACAATACCGATATTCCTCATATCAAATATTAATGCTAGACTAGAATTTGATGATGCACATTTATATGTGACTGGTACTCGGAAACGGGAATATGAAAATTATGCTTGTTGCTCATACTCCATTTCAAATGTAGTCACTTTTTTTTCTTAAATAGAGCACAGTCGGAATTCTTAATTTTTAATAAGTTTAATTCGTCAGCAAAATGCCGACATTTTGCAGTGTTGGTTACTAAAAGCAGATGATTGGATTCATGGTTCGAACAATTAAGATAGGAACTTTGGTATTCCCTTGGCTCACGTGAAGTGTGTAATATTCCGATCTGAACCTTCTATACTAGACAAATTGTATCTAAGAAAGAAAGTAGTAAATTTTGAAACAGAAAGTGAAGTAATATTTGTTTGATACATTCAATAGGATTATATCAGTGTCAACACGATAGAAAGCTTTCTTAAAAGTGAGGCATATCAAATCTGGTCACAATTTTTGGTTCATCTAAATGGACATAAAGTTTTTACAAACATTCAAAAATACAGAGACCAAGTCTATAGTCCATGAAATAGCTCTAAATATTACATATAAAGTCATTGTAAAAACTTTTGGCAAAAGTATTTAGCATAGCTTTTATTTCGTCCCTAGAACAGTTTTTGCAAGCTTTCGTAATACACCAATTCTTTTATTAGACCATATCTATACTATATAATACTGTTTTTATTGTACAATGTAAATATTAAATCTGTAAAAAATAAGTCAATATAGTAGGAGCCCCTTTCTTGTACAAGTGCGCCTTTGCTATTCGAATATAATTACGATCTAATTCCTAACATAGAAGAAGTGGGCTAATCGAATCTATGTAATATTTAATTTAAATAACAATTAATAATTTAAAAATTAATTACAGTTTTAACCAACAGATATTATTTTTAAGTTTTACTCTATAATTGTGCAACCAATGAGCTTTTAGTGAGAGTTTAATAGTTATAGATTAGAGCGTACTAAAATTATTAAAAAAATTCGTAAAGAGTGTGTTCATTTTAAAAATGCTAACACATATGAAGTGTAAATAAGTCAATATAACAATTAATATGTTCTTATAGCATTGTCTCTTGTTTATCATCAAAATCACCTTCGATCATAATCAATGGTAAAATTGTAAGCCGAAAAGAAAAAGATAAGAGCTTCCTATTTCTTGACGTTTCTTGTTCTGTGTGATAATCATATAGCTAAGGATCTAATTAAAGCAGAAACAAATAAAAAGCTTCTTACGTTTTGTTTGTGGGCTCCAAATTTATATTTATGCGCTTGGTTCACTTGATGATTTCCATCTTTATCAGTTTATCTTATCGCTTAAAAATCCAGTTTAGACTGATTTTGAAAATTTACATTAGTTTTGTTAGTTTTATTAGGGCTTATGTCTCCATAACTTTTCATTTTACAGTTATTTGAGAATTAATACTTCATGATCTTTAGGGGACATAAGAATCGTTGGTCTGTTAAAATAGACTCTGAACCATCTTTTGTTTAATGTATTTATTCTTAATGAATATTTCTATATTTTGATAAATTAGATATATGATCTGACAACACGTTTTCAAAGTAAATGAATTCAACTCTCCAAATAAGCATTTTTGCTTTGTTCTTTTAAACGAGCTTTAAATTCTATACCCGCCATTACGTGTACTACATACTGTGAATAATGTATAACATATTATGTGTACTATGATACATATACCGAAATAAAGCGTACTACATTTTTGTGAAATAAAAAATACGTTTCAAAATTATTTGGAAATAAATTTTCCTTTCATTTCAACTCATATGTATAAAATAATGTACTAGCATCGAAACAATTTCTACTGGTAATCATACTTATATATTATCCGGAGACGTTTCAAAAAATATTCAAAGTACCTTTGTGGACTAAGAAGATTTAGATCAGCAAATTTTACCATGTACATGTAAACGATAACTCTGAGAAAAATATGGAATGTACACTTTTATAAAAAATCTAATTTTAAATATTTCACCATTTTTTTCAAACACTTCTGAAAGACATCATATTTGCTACCGATATCTACAATTATTCCTTCTGCTTTTTTGGAGTAACGTTTGGCTTTACAACGTAACACTCCTATGGTTGAAACATGATGTATTTCGAGAATTTCCACAAAGTTTAGAAAGTCGTGCGCAGTCACTAGATTCAAAGTTTACACAAACTTTAAAGAAAGAAATCAAAAATGTCTTTTGTGGACACAATGTATCCAACATTTGAATTCAGTTTAAAAACCTCGTTTCGCCAGTTTTTCCTATTATTATCTTGTTTGAAATAAACTTCTATATTTAATAAGCATTTATAAGCCAAAATAAATTTTCATTTTTAATAAAAATAAGTACCTATGTTTAATTATATAATCAGTAAGCGTCTGGTTAAAGATAAGGTGATAAATTTGTAAAAGGCTCTGTGTTTAAGAACAAAACCTTTATAATTTCATCGTGTCCATATGCATCCATCCTTCTGCCACACCCTCTGAGCTATATATATATCTATACTTTTAAACATATATGCATTGAATATTACAAATATATATTTCTAACAAATATTTCAATTGACACATAGCAATGTCAATTTAAATATTTGTCTAAAGAATATATTAAGGTAGCAACCTTTTGTTTTCTCTTCGATATAAAAGGAAAAATGCTTCCCTTGTTAAGAAGCGAGTTATTATAAAAGAGTTCAAGGGGTTTATTTTGGTTTAGTATCATTGGATATACCTTCTGAAATGAAACACTTTTCGTTTTTAACCTCGTTTAAAAAATATCAACTTTCAAAATTGTTTGAAATTTATGGCACCCCCCCCTATTCTTTCCTCTAAACAAGTCTATGTAAAAATATGGAAAAAATTCCGAAATAGTTTTGGTAAGTACTGTAAAATGAAATATTTTGAATAATTCAAATTCATTAGTTTTGGAACTACGAAAAAAAATTCTTAAATACATGGAAATTACTCTGGCAGAAATTATTGTAAAATTAACTGGCCTAATGTACTTTATATTATGATTTAGTTTACGATTTATTTAAAAAATATGGAAGACGAATCAAAATGGCAGGTCCATCTTCCGCAATATTGGAATCCTTATTCCGCATCGTTATTGACGCTTAGAAATGTGACGTGAGAAATCACAAAACGCGTCTAGATTAATATTTTGTGTATTCTCTAATTTATAAAAAAAAACACATTTTTTTTTATAGAATAAGCTGTCCAATTTTTGGCACCCACCCAAATATTGACCTCTTTAAATCATAACACCAATTAATAAGACCTCACACAATAAATAACACCAATTAATAAGACCTCCCACAAGATTTATTAGAAATTAAAGCTATGATAGTAATATTTTTTTTACACTGACAATACTTTAAAATATGCTAAATATGATGACGTAAGTTTGTGAGTGATATAAATTTGAGTGCCATTTTCTTTTAATTCTACAAAGGTAAGATATATGTTTATCGCCAATTATTTAGTAATTCGTCACGTGTATGTCCGGTGTTTCATATTTTTCAATCAAAACTTAGAATCCATTCTCTGAGTTTATTAATATTTCTTAAGTATTTAAAAAGACGGCGCCAAGTATTAAACTGATTCCTGACCGTTTCCCTAATTTTCGCGCTAATGCCAATATTTTAATTTTTTCAAATATTATAGTTACTTTCAGTTTATTTTGTTACTTTTTTCCATATTTCATCAATAAAAGTGCCTAATTTCTTTTAAGTATTATTTAATTTTATAGAAACATTGTCAAGTACTTAGCACTCGTGACAAGGAGAAATATCCAAAAATTGGGGCTTTTTAAGGTAATCAACTATTTGTCTATCCATCTGTAATACAGTCCATTAAATAAATATTAACGTATTTATCTACATTATTCCATAAACGGTCTATCTATAATTTTCTATGAAAAATTAAACCAACGAAAAATAAGCCCGCCAAACCAAAATAGAGGAAGCCAGACAAACTAGGCAAAGTAACGGCTAGTTTAATTGTTGCCGAAAAATACATAAGGAGTTTTGATAGCATAAATGAATATTTAAAAGATAGTGATATTTTTGACATTTTTTACTCCTGTCAGAATCCTAAACGTCGATGAGAAGAACTATTAATATATTCTAAAACTAGCATTGTATAATCAGAAAATGACTAGAAAAATTAGTATGAAATTGACGAGGCAAAGCACCATCACAGTTTTGTTTACATTCACACTAAATGATGATTTGACTCCACCGAAGATAATATTTGGTACTAATGCTTACTTATTGAAATTCCAGCCAAAATTCCAAGAACTTGTGGAACTAGATTGAGCAACTACATAACATTTTGAATTACATAACGAATTTTCTGCAATCGCATCTACAAAACGAAGGAAGGCTGTTCCTTTTAACTCTTTTTGTCGACGGACATAAAACTCGTGTGATTCTAGAAGTTAGTAAATTAAATTTGAATTAAATATATTTCTTGCTTTATTCTCATAGTACAAGAATATTTTAATCTGCTGACAAAGCGGGTAGCTTTGTAAACATTTGACTATGAATATAAAAAGCGTTCCAGAGTAGAGAAGGGAACACCCTTGTCAACTACTGTGGTACTTTGTGCCAGTATTACAAAATTCCTTGATATAGCTGTTAAACTAAATAAACAAATAGTTATTTAAGACTGACGGATTACGTAATTACATAAATAATGCTGCAATAAATATATTTATTTTAGAAGATAAGCAATATTTAACAAATAATGAAGTTTTCCTAAAAAGGTGTAGAACTATTTATAATATAAAGATATAATTTAAAACGGACAGAACTGATTATATTTAAGCCCACTTATATCAAGAAAATTGACAAAAATATACTCTAAGGTTTTAATTTCCAACTAAAAACAAAAGGTATTTGAATATAAAAGCCATCGATGCTAATGATACATACGAAATAGCACCATAGCATTTAACTATGAGTCATGAAGTTGTGGGGTTGATATTGACATTGCGGCTGATCTTGGAAACACGATGTTTCTAATTGTGATGATTATGGTATCATCTTTACGGCACAAATAAATACTACTCTATTAAACAGCCAAACATATTAAACAACATAAATATATTAAACAACAAAACAACTATTCCTTTTACCAATAATATTACGGGGGGTCTCGTATTTCTTAAAACCTCAAAAGGGAAAAGGAATAGAGATTCCGAGAAAGTCTTAATTAAACATCAGTTAAGTGGCAAAATTGAAGAAATGGAAAGAAATTGATTGGACAGGAAAATGAACGAGCTATTATTAAGTTAGAATAAGAAAAGGCACAAAAGAAAGATATGGATAAGAATAAATACCCAAAGAAAAACGAGAAAAAGTTAAAGACGTATCTCAGAGATACGAGAGAAACTTCTCAAATGAAAAAGCAATATTTTCCAGAAGACTTCCATAAGCTTGCCTCAACGGCCTTACGCTTTTAAATAAAAAAGAGAACTTCAATAATAGAAGAAATCTTGATGATGTGGAAATGGACAATACAAGTGTCAATTCTTTAAATACAGAACAGTAACAGTAGTAACGGAACATACACAGCTTAGACCGAAGAAATGCAGAATGAGCTGATTTCACTAAGACGTTACGAAAATGTCAATATGGTTTCCAATGTTACGAAAGTTCCTATAGAGGTTTATTTTATTACTTTTTTTCTAGCTAATGACAGGAAAACGTTATTATTATTTTAGTGGCGAAGATGTTGTGTTGTCATATTCCTCCATTTTTGATGTGAAACATTTATAGGCGCAGGTATAAACGGGATCGTTGGTGTGGCGACGCTTGTCGTGGCGACGCTATACTAAGGTATATATATAGTCTATATGCAACCGACTACGCGACCCCCTCCTTACTCAATTCGACGCCGTTGTTTACTACGGTACACATAACCTGTGCTTTATTATTTTTGTATTAATTGTAAATAAATGTTTATTAAATAAAATCACCATTTTCTGTAAGAAATTCGTAATACTTTATTTTTTCATTATGCTATATTTAGTTCCTGTAATAATCTTGTCTGTTATGCATATTACTTGTACGAACACGATGTTTCACATCTACCGGCTTTTTTTAAAGCACTTACTTTCCAATAATGCTACACATGATGCTAGTTTAACATAAATTGTTTTATTAATATTAGGTAATAACAAAACATTTTGCAGAGAATACCCACGTCCGAAGTTTATCTGAATCGCAGGGTGCCAATATATGTGTAATGAATATGAATACTGGGAGCGGTGGGATATCAATATCAGCACACACTGTCTACATTTGGTTGAATGATAGATCTTGAAAAAAAATCTTTAGCAAAATAAGTTTCAGAAATTATGGTGAGTATAAATGAAAGTTTTAAGAGACTTATCCACTCTCACTTTAAGCACCTTTAATGACCTAAAAATAAATCTGCCTCGAGAATGGAATAGTTATTTTGCGGTTTACTCTGAAAGTGCCAATAATTCGACGGATTACCCCGTTAGAAATAACTTTGTGGAAAATCACAATGCTATCAGAAATTTTTAGTATCTATTAAACAAACGTTTTTCTTTTGAAAATTTTCCAATATTTCACTTATTTTAAGTAAGTTACATACAAAGTGTCATGAACTATAAAGTAGTATCTAAATAAGGTTATAATTAAATATTTATTTGTACTAGATTAACTGTCAATTAAACATTTGATCAGGTTCTAAATAAAATATTGAAGTAAGAATAATTGAATTTTGAAAGACTTACCCAGTTCCACTTTAAATAATTTTCTGATATAAAAATAAATCTCTCTCGAGAATAGAATAGTTATTTTGAGGTTGATTCTTAACGTGCCAATAATTCGACGGATTATCCTGTTAGAAATAACTTTATTATTAAACATTTTTACATCCACACTGCTGTTAGACCTTTACAGCTTTTATTAAACAAACATTTCTCTTTAAAGAGTTTTCCAAGATTTCACTTGTTTTAAGTAAGATATTTACAAAGAATCACAAAGTGTAAAGCAATATGGTTATAATTAAAGATTTGTTTATACCCCATTTACATATTAATTTAACATTTGCTCAATTCCTAAATAAAGTATCGAGTTTGGACCTACGTAAAAACGGTTTATGACAGTTTGTTTACTAAATAAATAACTGTACCTAGTTTAATTTTCGTTGATCTCCTAAAAATGTCAGTCCTAAAATATAATTTTGGGAAATAATTAACTGTCATAACTGAAATTATTTGAAAAAGCTAAAAACACGATTCAAAGAAATATAGAATATGTATTCATTCCGATTTACTTTCTTTTTTTGCAATTTCTTTTATTTCTGTAAATATACAATGCCACATTTTAGCCGTTAGTTACGTCATGTAAAATAATATGTGGTAGTTTAGCAGTATATCATTTACATGATGCATTATTTGACACTTAGCTGTAAGCCAAGAAAAAAATTTTCTAATACAATAATTTAGATGAAAATTTTGAGTTCATTCAATTTGTGATTGAATATAATGCAGAGTTTTTAGGGTCCATTAGCCAAATTTGGAACCCTTATAATTTCGCCATGTCCGATTATTCGTTTGTAGATCACAATTGATCTACACGTATGTCATTAGTGCTATAAAATTAAAACTTGACATGGTTATACATACGTAACGCCTACAAAGACGTGAAACAAAATTTTTACAAATTACGTAAATTCACAACCAAAGTCAAAGGTAAATTAACAATAATGTGAGAAGTGAATTTTTAATACACATAAAATTTCATGAAAGTTAGACATAATATTTAAATGCATATCAGGAATAATTGTTGCCAATTAGTAAAGAAAAGGAAAATAGTTTTCGTTTTTGAACTTAATTTATACATAAAATTAAATCGATACATCTGTTCTCTTTGATATCAGCGCAAAAATTTTCGCCAAAACAAATTAAATTAGAAGTCAGACTGTGCTCCGGTGAATATTTAACGCCACTCTCTCAAATTAGAAAAAGTTTAATAAGAAAACAAGTTTAGGCAAAGCAACGTAACGTGACATGATTGAATAATTTAAAACAAAAATAAATTCGACCAATGAAAAAGCGCTCTAACTTTCATACAATAAACATAAGGCGCCTAATGCGGTGACTCGCGAAATGGCAAAAGTTTCACTCGCAGTAACGTGTGGGATCGGGTTCGTGAACGTTCTTTTGCAAGTATTTTGTAACGTTATTGTTTAGACACATAATTTCTGAATCAAAACACCCTTGTGTACAAATTAAATGATCTTTAAATTTAAGTCGAGTGATTCTCGCCATAATAACCTATTTGTCATACCTGCATCTAAAACTAAATAAATATTTTGCCGTTTTCCTCGGCGTTTATCTTCTTAGCCATTTTAACATAAAGAACCCAAGAAATAATTGGTTTGAAGAGGTTATGTAAAAACCTTTCAAGTATGAGTAAAAATTGCACTCCGACTTATATTATTGTAATCTTTTAAGTGATTTTTATTTGAATTGTTTTGAAAAGAAGGGGGAGGTAGAGTTGTGACAATATCCTGTTCTTGTATATAGTTTAGAATTTCTTTTTTAAATATTCA
The DNA here is from genome assembly GCA_039881145.1 of Druceiella hillmani. NCBI lineage: Eukaryota > Metazoa > Arthropoda > Insecta > Lepidoptera > Hepialidae > Druceiella > Druceiella hillmani. Next base: position 16,040,876 of record JAYKKI010000045.1, read on the forward strand.
ATTTAAGATAACGAAAAACATATTTTTCTTTCCCTCATAACAATATTTTAAATCGATAACATATAAAATGAAGAAACAAATTGGGAACTTTATTTACCCAATTTTATTAAGTACAAAATGTATAGATTAATAAAATATATTACTTTGAGATATTTCATGTTTCGGGGTATTATTTCTAAGAAAATTGGCTCTAACCGACGGATGGACAGGAACGTCAGTTTTCTTATAAATGTTTAGTTTTTCACTTTGAGGTACAAAGCCCAAAAGTTAATTTATTAAAATGCACTTTCGGTGTTTACATCATATGCGTACTTATGTTGAACCGTTTAATTTATTAATGGTCGCTAAAATACTGTATATTTTTAATGGTAATAAATATTTCAGTGAATATCTGGAAATTACTAAAGTAAATATACTCGTATATGAGTATTTAGGCTTAGAAATATAAAATTGTACACCACTTATAAGGTACTCTAATTCAAAAGAAGAATTTTTTGAATTCTTTACTATCTATTAATTTTTATACTTATATTAGTGGTAAAGGTCGAAGAAAGATATCAGGATGTACAAAAATAATAAAATTTATTTTACTTGAATTTTCTCTTAAATATATGTTGTACTTACTTTAATTGGTATTTATTAAAGTAAAATTTATTAAGAAAGACTATAGCAGTAACCGCATTACGGGTGTTTTGTATACACTTTGATATAAACATTTAATGATCAAAGTGATTTCCTAATTATTATTTCTTAATTACAATTATTTATAATTATCAATTTCACGATAATGTTCATAATTACATTGATGACAAGCGTAAAAATATCGTAAATTTCTCAAAGACTATGAGATTTATAAACAATATTTATTTTTTCATCTCAATAACACTAATAATAACAACAACATTAAGTGTCAAACATGAAATGTCACAGTAATTATACCAATAACAATAATTGTATTAACAATAATAATATTTATCAGCTCTGTTCAAACGAATATGTTTTTCTATAAGCATTTTCTTCACTGCACTTTGGAAACGAATGTCTTCGTAAACTTTAATAATTTTAAGAAGTTTATTAAAAAAACTAATTCCGTACTGTACTAAAACTCTTTGACACCTGTTTAACTAAATCAATCATCATCTATTATTAATATTCTGAATAGAGAAAAGAAACATGAATACAAATATGAGCAACAATTTGTCCAAGAAAGCAGAATAAAATATTTTCTAATGAAAATAGCAATTTATGTTATCTCATTACTTGCTTTAAATATAGCAAATGTAGTTTCGGAGGCTATAGAATCTCTTGTATTACTGTTTGATGATATCTCCTATACTTATCAAACAATATAAGATTTTTTTTAAAGGGTACACTATCAATATAGTATCAGGAAAATTTTCTCAGGATTTGATTATGGACAATGAAGGTATAACATAGAAATCCTCAATAATAAACTGCACAGGTGGCGTAATTGAGTTTGGATGACATAGGTCTAATGAAAATATAATCATAAAGTGTCTAAAATTTTGATAAGAGTAAGGACAGTATAAATCTATCGTTCAGCAAAATTGTGATAACAGGAACTATTCACTGTAGTTAACTACATCTAATTTTTCTCGATATACTTGTATTTATATAAGCAAGAATGTATTTATAAAAGCAAAATAAAAAAGGGAAATACGTAATTGTATATATAAAAATACATACAAAAACATGAAGCTATGAAGATATTAGTAGGTAGATAAATAAGTAGCTATAGATATAAACATACGTATGAAGGTACTATACATTATTACTGTATCAGGTAAGTAGTAAAATAAGTATATATAGATATATATAAAGACATATGGGAACTAGAATATTATTAGACAGATATATAGGACGTATAATATAGGTGCATACGGGCTTGAATTATTTACTAAGATGACTTCAAAAGTATATAGCATATGTATACATTTGTGTATTTACATATATATGTATACAATGTCATATGTACAAATAAATTTAGATTCATTAAGCGTCTATGCAGGTACGATATGGTATTTTTGCAGTACCGTATCGTTTCCGAACATAAAAAAATTGGTCAATTCTTTTACGACTAGAGATTTTCGGAGTCAATGCCAGGTGAAGTGAAAGGTAGCACATATCTGTGTGTTTTGGTATGCCATGTGTGCGAGCAAGGAATTAGTTAAGTCTCTACTAGGCACTGACACAAAAAACTTAAAGAGTGGCGTGTTTTTTCTTCATTTGCTTCATACAAAAAAAAGTGAAACACATTGCGCGCGTCCAGCGAGTGCCGGACGAAGCATGATTTCACATTGTGTTAGTATAATTGGATAAATCAAGAATTAGTATTCATTGATTCTTTGAGTCGGTGTTGAGAATTCAACGAAGAAATGTTATGCTATCTCTTTTATGCTCATTACCCATACTTCCATTACAAATACGTAATTCATCAATTCAGATTTATCAAGAATTTTTTTTGGATAAATTCCAAAAGAAATATTAAAAAAATTTAATTTTTCGGATATTTTCCATTTATCACTTGAAGATTTAAAGGTACATTTTTCTCTCAGTAGAAGAAAATTTATGTACATAAATAGCATATACACCCCATTATACCAAAATACTTGTAAAAAAACAATAACGAGGAGTAAATAGAATGCCAAGCTAAATAATCACACGTTAATTTCACGAGACCAATTGCAATTGTCAGCAAGAAAAATGAATTTAATTTGATATTTAAGTATAGTATAGACAATATATTTTACATCGTTAAGAACGAATTGATAATGAAGAATGGTGTAAGGGCGAAAAATACCTTACGAATATTCAAATAAAAAATCGACACATGAAGAAATATTTTAATATTAGAAAAAATATGAAAAACTTGCTTAATATATTATCGACAAATTTTATTTGGAATAGTAAATATTTTGAAAACCTTATGTATTAAAAAATAAATGTGGAAAACTGTTCTACTTGTGAATAAAAATTATTGAGCGAAATTCAGTTTCCGGTTTAGATATATTGAGAAAGATGAAGAAAAATTACACTATCCAATATATACGAATGCGTTATTAACATTATTTTGCATGTATTTATTATATCAAATTAGCTTTTAATACCTAGAACATAAAATATAATATGATACTAATACATGAGTTGCAAAGCGAATAATGCTCTTACGAAAAAGATGAAAGCCAAAATTATATCATAAAATTGTAGTTAATAATTATATAAAACTATTTAAAAAAAACAAATCGAATGATAAGTAAAATTGAAATATGAACACCACAAAATGGGTAAAAGAAAAGCGACAGAATTAGGAAAACAATCATTAGCAAAATGTATTAAAACTTAAAAATAATCTTACATAAGATTTCGAATAAATAAGATTTCGAATAAGTTTAGCAAATAAGAAGCAAAAAGGTGTCTTAGAATTTGGTATTAATTGATTTTATGATTACGTCTTGAATGATAATAAAGTAATTTACAAAAAGCCTGAGGTGCCCCCGAGTTGTATTTTCATAATGACTATCTATAAAAATAGCCAGCGATAAAATAATTACGACTGATATCAAACACCCAAAGTTTTTACATGAGGCAACTTAGAAATATAAGTAGACTAGGAATTGACCATTTTAATTTCTTTTCCAAAATCTTTGCTCACAGGACACTAATTTTGTTTATAAAGATTGATATATTTCCCAAGCTGTGATTAAACAAAAACTTAGGAGTGGATATTTGTTAATATAGACTTTTTAACTAATTGCATAATGTATTTGATTATCTCTGTATTTTCAGACTAGTAACATAAACGCAGTGAGGCTTGCGTTCCCATATAAATATCCCGACACGTTCTTGTTATAACGAAAAATCTCGATAAATGCACATATACGTGTGGTTCGAATTGAATAGGAAGATGGCAACTGCAAAGTAAAATTTGCGGTCGTATCAGCCATGGGCTCCTTGGCCCTCATAATACTTATCAAATCATATAAGTCTGAACATACACAATATTAAATATTTCCCTAACCCAGCGTGGTTTACGGTATCGCAAAGAAATTCTTGTTGGGAAATTATATATTGCGAGTGAAAATTTTCGCGAGTAATATTTTTATAAGCGTTGAGAATTCCGTATTCATCCTCATTCAAAGTGTAATAACCTTTTAAGTTATCACTAATATGGACTTTCTAATTCGATTAATATTTAATAGTCCTTAACATAAGTAAATAGATAACCAAATATATTACAGGTAATTCTTCAGAAATTATGACATATTTTGTTTTTACAATCGTTGCGTAGTCTTCAAAAAACTTTTAACCGATTTTTAAAAAGTGTACGTTCTCCGTCCGATAACATTTCACTTGGTAATGGTACGTAATAAACCTGATATTTATGAACCATATTGAAAGACCAATTAATTATTTAGAAGGGCATCCCCTAGAGTGTAAAATTTGTTTATAATTTCACTAAGGAAGTTGAAGCCATGTCATATAATAAAGCCATACAATGAACAGCACATATATACATATATACATATATATATATATATATATATATATATATATGTATATATATATATATATATATATATATAAATACATATATAGATTGAGAGATTTTGAGACCATCCATCAGAGGACGGGAGGGGGTGGTTCAAAATGATTTTTAGTACCTTTTAAAACATACCTAACTCCCTACCTCTGTAGGGAGTTAGGGATGTTCTTTCGGTCTCGCCATATTTCCATTTAAATATTTTTGAGTATTAGCCATTGGAATAAATTGGTCTTACAATGATTTTCCACTAAACCAAATTTAAAATTGTTTACATCAAACATTTTGCGAGAAAAACGGACGGTCAGATGAACACGAGAATGGTGTTATAAGGGAGATCTCTGGTTTTCCGGGTATAGTATCCAAAAAAAATGTATATTTGTTTTATACTTATTAAAATCTATAAACAGAAGTAACAAAAATGCTTCGCTATAATGAGAGAGCCCATTAAAGGCAAATTATTTAGATATTCTTATCTTAGTACTTTAATGGATAAAGAATTCAGACACCTCACGAAATGGTAATTTCTTATCGCCCAGGGGCTTCAACATAATAAAAAATTCATATTATATTTCTTGTCTTAAGAATAATTTGAATGTTTAGCTAAATAATTTTCAAATAATTTTTATATTAAGCAAGTTTTTATACTAGGCTAAAACCACTGTAGGTGCTCGCCGTATTTATATAGCGGAATAGGTTTAATGTAAGATTTTCAGAGAGGTTATTTCATTTTAAATCTATACTTTCATTAATTTTAAATCTATTCTCTGTTCAATTATCCTAAGCAATTGTATTACACGAGTTGTGTTCAATATAATTCCCAAATATGCCTTACATAAATAATTTATTCTACTTAAAATAAAGTTACTACGAACAGTGATTTAAAAAAACGGTTATAGAGGAAACTTACTGTATTTTTATTATTAATAAATACTATCTAATAAGGATTCGTACAAAAACATAATAGTAAAGAAGGATGAAAAATGCGGAAGATTAGTTAAGAATTAAATATGTTATAAAATCACAAAATTATAAACTTAGGGATTTTATTTCTTGCTTTTTTTACGATGCATACTCATTTATTATACTTTGAAAACATTATTTGAAGTGATAAACACATTGATTAGCAACATTTTAAAATGATGTAATTTTTGACTGTTTTGCTGTTTAAAAATATACAAAACTAACCTAATTAATTCATTGTAAAAATGCTTGATATAATGGTACTTGTAACATAAGTTTTATTAACTTTTTTATATTTTAATGAATACTGAAATAAATACATTAAGCCATTGAGAAAAATTGTTTTAAAACATGAAATAAAACTACAGCGGTGTTTCACAATTACACACAATTCATAAATTAAATAAAATCCAAAATCCTTTCATATTTTTTTGCTATTTCATTAAATATCATGGTTAAAGAAAATCCTACTAAAAATATCGATTATCTCTTAAATAACTAAATGTTTAATAAGAAAATAAGTTCAAAATAAGTGTAATAGTTGTTTGTTTGTTCTCCTTTTCAACAACACCCTAATCGATAGTTATAACTATAAAAGTAATTACAACTTGGGTAATTGTACAAGTAATCAACTGTTAACATAACTTTTGAAAAAAGATTTTTCCTTTAGAGATCATCATTTTTAAAAAATATTTATTAGACACGATTCATTTGAAAACTTATATGCCTCTCCGACAGTCGATATTTGTGTATGTAAATATGAGGACACGTTATTATATTTAACAATTCTTTACCGATTTTTCATCTTGATCAATTGCATAGAAAACTATCGAAGTATAAAGAAACTTGTAGATTTTTTTGATTATCGTCAAATATTTAATTTTTGTAAACAATTTTCTATAGAAACTTCCTTTTTTCTTGTAATTCGTTTTGTATGGATTCTCTTCTCTCTTCTCGCTGGTCCCACTATTCTTAACTTTTTTATTTTTAATTTTTTCTCATAAATAGAAAAATACGGATTGTTCTCTATGTTACCAATGACTCAGTTACTTTTGATAATAAATCAACCCTCTTGCGTAAAAAGCAAACCTATCTTCTAATTTCACATATCACACATCCGTCACTTCATATATCCGTCCATCTATTCGCATGTCACCGCAGCTTTTCTCAAAAATCATTTGACCTAGAAATTTTGTATAATAATAAAATAATTAAAGTGCAAAGATTTGAAATATATTCGTATGGGAATTTTGGATATCATAAAGAAATCACTTGAAATTTGTTTCTTCGTCGTTCAGCAACGAAAAGGGTCTGCCATTTTCGTTCCACTGTGTATGTTTGTTAGTCCACATGTATGTCACAGTCGTTTTACTAGCATCCAATTAAATATACAAAACTGAAATTTGGCACGGTTCTACCTATTTATGAAGCCTTCAAAATTGTGAAATATAAACATGTACCGGAAATACATTAAAATATGTTAGTGCCATTCCCTTATAGGAAAAGAGGGAATGAATATTTTTTGTAACTACTTTTTTTATTGCGTTCTGATGGTTGATGCAAGAGTTTTTTAAAACAAAAATTTTAATTCCTAAAGTCTATTGAATATATGTGGCGTTAATTTTGTAGAAATTAATTACTACATCATGTGGTTTCATTTAATTGTTCTAAAGTATACTTAAAAATGTCCAATATGAACACCTAGGTCATGTCATGCGACCAAGTAAATTTTATTTCGCTTTACGTGATGTGCGCTCTTGCATTTGGCGTATGCATTAGTGCAATAAAATAGAAACGGAAGGACAAAAAATAAATATATGTTTTTTAGTCACAAGTCTAAATAAGGTTATATGTAAATGTCAATAGTCAATGAGAGGTAAAAGGATGAATATATTGAAATCCTTCAATTTTGACGTTGATATAGTTTAAAGAAGCAATTCAAGGCACACTCCAGATCGCAACGGGAGTCAAAGTCGTCATCACTCAGCAATCGAGTTAGTAAAGCCAAAAATACAATCGCCAATGCTAAAACCAATGACCATCATCAGGTAAATGTGAAAGACGTGATTTTATTACCCGTCAATCGAAGGCAAGTGTGGATGGCGTCATTCATTCGGCCATTTTGCTAAACTTTGGTACAAAATTTAACACTTCAAAAATATATAATCGGAAAATATTTACGAGGAAATCTAAAAGGGTGCGGAAAAATGGTTTTTGGATATTTTAAAAAATATAATATTATTTATCAAGTGATATCCTGGTACTTAAATGGAAAAATCAAAGTTGGTAAGTAATATTGCAATCGAACATACTTAAAAAATGTCGGAGCATTCAAAAACGGAGCTAAACTAATTATAATTGGTAAATATTAATTGTTCTCTTTCTCTAATCATTAGAGAGAGAAAATTAAATTTATTGCAATAAATTTAAATTGTTCAAAACTTTTTTATTTACACACGTGTCAAAAATTGCAATAATTAAACTCGTCGTTAATTTGAATAATAATGAATCTGAGAGTAAAGTATTTACATTTTTTATTTACATTTTATAAAAATGTAAATAAACAATTTTTTATTTACATTTTATAAAAACTAGATTTCATGGAAAATGTGAGTCATTAAAAAATTAACAAGCGAACTTACATCAGCCAGTCAAAGTAAGTTAGTCAGATTCAATCAGTTGGAGTCGATCAGCGAAAGTCATTGAGCTAGAACAAAAGCCGTACTGCTGGTTGGATATATCTCATTGCAACTGACGCCATGACCGACGATAAATATATTTTGGTCTGCATATCACCGTTCATCTCGTATCTTTATCTGTCTCACACAGTGCTTGTGATCCATGTACGTATTTATTTCCAATTTTAATGAACATGTTTCTGTTTTGTTTATTTTCAAAAATTTTTCAAGGCTTGATAAATATCATTTATACCCAATCGGTTGCAAATTATGTCAATAGTTTTAGGTTCTACTGTCACTGTAAATAACGTAATAATGCAGTTAAACTTAAATGAAACTACGTGATGTAGTATTATTTCTACTTTCTTTAATTTCTTTACCACGACCTAGGTTTCGTTGTATTACAACATCTTCAGGTGGGGTGTGAGCAAAGAATCTTTTTCACGTAGTTTCACTTAAGTGTGAATAATGAATTTCTACAAAATTAACGCCAAATATATTCAATCAATGCAGTTAAACCAAATAAAATAAAACTAGATTTGATGTTTTGATCCATTAATGATAGATAAAGCTCGTGTAAACGTTTTCCTGATACCAGAAGAGACAGTTCATTTAGAACCATATTACCTTCTTCTCAGTGTGTGCGAAAAGTCGTCATCTCATTAAGCTTAGCTGGTGCATCTGAGAATTTTTGTGTGACTGATTTTTTTTAAATTAATCATGAAAGCGAACTATTCATCACGGAATAATTTTTACAAGATTAATCACTATAATGAAGTTGTTTGTGTTTTTCACAATTAAATTAATAATATTCCTATTAAAACTGTATAACAGCGGTTTAACGAAAATTAAGGCACGATTTATTGCGAATGACATTTAACAAAGTATTTAACCAAGTCGACGATTATATTCCTAGAAAAAATATTAAGAGCTTTTACGTTTTCCGCTTCAGTAACATTTTTAATTAATTACTTTTGGACCCTAACATATAGTTTGGAAATTCAAGCCATGAACTTGTGTTGTATTATCTGTAGCTAACCAATGCAGTGATAGAGATCCTTTTTTTGGTTTCTCATTATAATGGCTAAATGATTTACATTTTCTGCTCATTGCCTTCTGTTTGTTGCAGATACAAAACTCTTCTTAAGGGTGAAACCTTGTTTCAATGTGAGCTGTTTCGAAATATATAACTTGAGACTCAGTATTACGTACGTCATACTTGCAATTACAATGGAACTGCACTATAAATTTTATCATTAGCTTCTTTGCTTTTCCTTTTTACAACAAAATATAGTGGAAACAACATTCGACAAATAGCAATAAATTTTGACGATGGTCACTCTGTTATTCCAAAAGAGAATCTCTTTATAATTCAGGAAGAGAATATGGGAAAAAATGTGGTGATATATTTATAAACTTTTAATGCCGCTATATTTTTAATTTAAATATTGAAATTTAGAGCTTTTGTCATTGAATTGAAATCAAAATGAAACTTTTTTGTTGTTAGTAAATATCTCTTTACTACTAGTGTCTTAAGATTTTGGTAATTTTTTTTTAAGAATATTAAAAGTGTGTGTTATACGCGTATGTTCATATTTCAATAATTGTTCATATGTTCCGATTGCTATAAAGAACATATATAATGTTCAAACAGGCTTTTCCGTATATGAAACTAATTATGAAGGGTGTTGTGGAAAAATTAAAATTTGTTTTTCATTTAAATTCCAAAGGAGGTCGGTGAAAATAAGTCTGATGTTACAAAAATCAAATATAAATTTTTAAAAATTTATATTTTTAAGAATATACAAAAACCAAACAATCCAGGGTTTTTTATTTATCTACTTTAATGTATCTAATTGATACAAATGGCGGACTTATTGCTACGTGAGCAATCTCTTACAGCCAACCTAACACCCGTCCAGCCCGCTCAACGAACGGCCGGGAATCGAACCCGGGTCCCAACACTGAGTCGCGTCGTCACAGGCCGTATGCCTTGTGATTAACCCAACACACCACGGCGACGAAAAATAAAGTACCTATAATTTATGACCACAATAGAAATTTAAGAAAAGTTAATTTGATATTATATTTTTAAAACATCAAGGATTTTTAATGAGAAAAAAATAACGAGGAAAATCTAATGAAATATATAATAAATGTTTAGAAACGATTCCCAAAAATAATCAATGCCCTTTGCTTGCTTTAGTTTGTAACCATTGCCTAAAATAAACTTGTAATCGTTCTATTGTTGTCAAAATGAAATTAGGCTCTTGGATAAAGGTTTATATAATATTTTTCGACAACCCTGGTAAACTTGTGAGTATGATTAATGCGGATAGACGATACAACATGATATAATTTTTACAATGTCTTATCTCGCTAGCTCAAATAATTCCATATAAATAAAATTTGCAAGCTATTATGAAAAACTACCTAACTTTAAAAAAAAATCAAATTTTTCTTTGATCTGCTTGATTATTTCGATACAATTTCTAATGAGCTTATTTGTTTTTATTTTCTCTTTATAAGTGCTATTTTTATTCTTATAACACCTGAACAAACACTATATGGACTTATACCAATCTCCTTTGATTTTTTTTTATAACGGGTGACAATTTTCACAATGTACCTTATAATTTCCTATTCAGTTTAATGCACAGAATCACTTGTATGAAAAATAACTACGTTTTTAACAAACTGCTGTATCTCTACAGGCTTTAACCAAAACCGGTCAATTCAAAAAATCATACATCTCTCTGAAAATTCTACTACATTTGGAGCGCGTTCCTCTACCACCATTTAACGTGTTTCATTGTAATCGCAATTCAGACAATGACTATTTCGGAAATGTTTCAGAATTTTCAAATAGTTCCTGAAAATGATCAATTCAGTTTGATGCATAGAATTAATGGTACGAATAACACCCGTGTATAACTAAAACATACGTGGGGATAAACGAAAAGAATATATTAAACTTTTAGTTTTAAAATTAAATTTACAGTGTCCAGTAATCAATTATTGGTCATTTTTATTAAAAAATAATTTGTTGGTTCAGTTTCTGTTAATTTTTTGCACAGGTCTAACTCTTTGAATCTTAAATTATAAGAAATAAAATGAACGCAATGTTTTAGACAGGATTGACAGAGTATAAATTATAGACGCCAGGACCATTTATTTCTACGTTATAAGTAGAAATTAAAAACATTTTGATAAATTTATTTTATATTATATAAAAACCGATTTTTGCCCGATAAGTTTTATTTCCGGCTATTCTCACTTCCATACCGATTCCATTTCATAAATATTTTTGCAAAGTATTCGAAATAATCACACATCCATGCAAAGTCTTCCATTTTTAAAAAATATCAGATTCTTTTAAATGCAGAGATAATTATTTGCAAATGCACAGTAAAGACATCACGTTTACCATGAAAGCACTTAAGTGTCTGCCATAAAAAACATTTGTAATACGTTAAAATGATGTATTGCATGCTTTTATAATAAATATACGAGCATATGTTAGAGCGATTCACTTAAAATGAGTACGGTATCGCGGCATATCCGCATAATTTCCGCGTACGCGTGCACTTGAGCATTCAATATTCGAGCCAACATATTCGCTATTCAATGGGATTGATAAAACCTTTCATCATTTCCTTCCTTAACCGTATGTTCAATATTTTGTTTTCCTTTGCGATAATCGAAGAATGTTTCAACACTTTTTAAAGTTTATTCTGATAATTTTAATAACTTATATATTTATCATTATATCAACCATATCTATGTAAAACAGTTTTAATACTATGGTGCTTTGGTTTCGTTCACTGTTGTATACTTATTTGTTAATACAATCACAAGTTTATGTGTTTCAAGCTATTTTTCTTAATTTTCTTAATCAAGCATGGGAAAGTCGAAATAAAAAATTATTTGGGGTTGAAAAATTAAATTTTATTGTTTGTAAATATTTTATTAGAATGCTATAAAAAGGCTTCGGCACGTAATTAAGCATAATGATGGAGCATTACTATTGAAACGCTCCTAGTCGAAATTTTACCCATTATTAATAAGTTTTTTTATCCGCAATTAAATGAAACTATGTGATGTAGTATTCTTTCTACTTTCTTCAATTTCTTTACCACGACGTAGATTTCGTTGTATTACAACATCTTCAGGTGGGATATTAGCAAAGATTCTAATCTTTAAGATATTATAATACAACGAAACCTAGGTCGTGGTAAAGAAATTAAAGAAAGTAGAAATAATACTACATCGCGTAGTTTCATTTAATTGTGAATAATGAATTTCTACAAAATTAAGGCCGAATATATTTAATATCAAGTTTTTTTAAGTACAGGTATATACAATTCCATTTTTATATTTTTCAAGTATATATGTATATGTAAAACTGAAATTCAAGTTATTAGGAAACTAAAACTACAGCTTTTCGGTGGCCTAGAAACCTTCGGAGTAGTCTAAAAATGTCTTAGATTACGACCTGGTATAACCATAATAGTACGCGAAAAAAATTCTTTCATCCCTACTTTTTAATAAGGGGAGATACCTTAAAAGGAGGAAATTGATTTGTTACATATTCATTGAGATTTCCACCTGAGGCCTATATTTGCACAATTTCATTCATTTCTAAAATTAGGGGAAAATATAATGCACTGACTAATGTACACACGCACTTGGCGAAATGAAGGACTAATAACATAAGTAGTAAAAAATAGACCGAGTGCTAGCTATATTTGAACAAATATTGTTCACGCTACTAGCCCCCTATTTAAATGATTAATAGTTAATGTACTTCGCAGAGAGTAATTCCGTACCACATCCCATATGCGCAAAGCTGAGTGGGCAGGGTTTCGATTCAGATAAACTAAAATATTGAAAAACGTGTAGGGAAAAAGTTATTCCCTTACATTAGGAGAAATAATTTATATTGAAAAATGTTTTCTTTAAAATTAGTGGTTCAACAGTTATAAGGAAAGGAATAATTAAAAGGATGCTAGAATTACAGAACACGGCACATACATCACTAACACGACACATTCAACAAGAATGCACCTAAGTGTTCGTCGCAAATAACAAATGTAATATTTAAATGTCAATATGACGTATTGAACGCTCGGACAAAAGTTACGTTTCGAAGGAATACCTTATCGCGGTATACGTGTGTGAAAGCACTCGAGCGTTCAACTCTCGAGCCGACTTATCCGCTGTAAAATATGGTTGATAAAGGCCTTTCATCATTTCCCTCCTTCGGCAATTTTTTTTTATGAGACACTTTTATTTTATTTGATATGTCGCATTAATAATAAAAATGAAAAGTATTTTTGCTTAATCGAAACATGTAACTCACAATTGTCTGCATAAGTTACCACCAACACACACACACACATATATATATATATATATATATATATATATATATACATATATGTAAATATATATATATATATATATATATATATATATATATATATGTATATATATATATATATATATATATACAACAGTCCGTATCTACTTTACGAAGGTAAACAATAAAATAAAAAATATCGAAATTCGAGCTTTGCACGAAAGCTCGTTTTTTTTATAGTTCAATTTCAAATTGAACAAAATAGATACTTTGTAATTAACTTTACGTCACCTGCTTAAATGAATAGTGCGCTCTTAGTTAAACTGCTGGAACTAAGCTAAAAAAAGAAAAAACGATCACCATAAGTTGATAAGCAATTGTCATCAATAATTATTGGAGAAATGTTCAATGTTTGACCTAAAAACATGGACACCATCAAAGATATAACGGTAGTCCATATATAAAATGATTAACGATTATAATCATTAATATCTCAAGACAGCTTAACTTCACTAAATTTTACTTTTAAAATAAACTTAATTTCTAATTCAATTTCTTTCCAAGTTACCAAGTTTTCCAAGTTCATTTTTTTGTAATAAATATACGAGATAATTTTATACATTAATTTAGTAAATTAAATAACCTATTATGTAATAGGCTCTACAAAAGTAAAAATATGAACGTCCTTACAGCCCAATCAAATAAGTATTCAACCAGATGATTTGAGATGAAAATAATCACAACCGTTAGAAGACAACGTCGGATTTAGATAATCCCACTTATTACGTTGCTTTGTTTTATTCTATATGTAATGTAAGTGAAATTTAATTATCTTCCTTAAATTTACACGAAGGTTGCTTGTCTGTGATCTTATCATCCCATTAGTTAGTCTGAATGGTTTAGTTTGAACACCATGATTTTCTACGCATCATTAGCTACTTAATAGATTTTTCCTTTAGAACACATTGTTATGCCTCAAAATGAAAAAAAAAACAGGATTGTATTTCAAATATTACTTAATATATATTTTTACTTATAAAAAATAGAACAATGATATTTTCTTAGAAATAAACATCCCTATCGAACAAATTTTAATACTTGAACTGGAAAAACAAAGATTTGATTCTATATTTCATGTTTTGAATAATATGTTTTTTTTTACAATTAAATTAAATAAAACTGAAGAAAATGAAAAGGAAAAAATCATGTTTCAAATGAAAGAGGGCTTTTTGCTTAAAATTCATTGTGATCTTTATCTGGAGGATTTTTTCTGGTTTTGTGATTTTTTCTCGTTCTTACTACCACAATAGTGAAAAAATTACAAATAGGATATCCACATGCCGAACAAGTGATGAGTCTTCCGATACATAAATTTATCTGTTAATTGCATAACGTCATCTGTTTTGTAGGCATTACCTACGATTTTGTGTTTATTTTATAATCAACAGCCTATTATAATCACTGGAGATAAACATCTCCTATTATCATTGTCACGTTGGTCAGGACGGTTGGAGATCTGTGGTATTTAGCTACGCGATTGCGAATGTCACTCCAGTCCCTCTCGATAAACGGCCGGAAAACGAAAAAAATGTGTTAAAGTGCACTTTCCCATCAACTTTTTAAGATTTGTGATTACAGCAATACACCACCGTATCGATATTTACTTTATCATTAAATAAAAATTGTATCACTTTTCGCGCTATATGAAGATTAGTTCTTAAAATAAAAGAGAAATATTAGCCAGCAAGTGCTATGATAACACACTAGGCATACGAAAAATACTTACCGACTGCTTATTCTTCTCCTATTTTCTTTATTACTAATTATAGTATATAGCCGCTTAGGTATAAATTAAATAATAAGACCAAAATTAAGTCATGATCTCAAGCACTTATTTTCTATTAAATCTAATGTTAAAAGGTATTTCCATGAAATTCCTCCATTCCTTTAATTTCCTTAGGGAAGAACAATAGACTAATGGAAGAAAAATTCCTTTAGATTAAATGATTTTAAATGGCTATTTTCATTAAAAAAAATCTGTAAAGGAAATATATTGGAAATACAAAAGAAAAAGAAAATTAATTTATCATTTAAAAATAACTTCAGTTTTTAACCTGTTGAGTCAAAAAACACTTTTGTAATTATGAAAATATATTAAAAAGTTTTCTTGCACACATTATGATAATTTACAGTCTCAACCAAGGCAATATTTTAGTAAACAGTCTAGTTTCACCTTTTTGCAATAATTTTTTATCCAAATGAACGTGTAGCTTAATAGCTTAACGTAATATATTAGTATATTTATATTTATTTCAAGAATTTGGTGTAATGTCAATAATTCATGAAGTAATAGATTTCTCGAAGTTTTAAACCAAAATTATTATTATTCTGCAAATAATTTGGATACCTACTGTAAACTATTAGTACGCCTTCAAGTAAAGTTCTGTTAATTTACAGTAGATATCCAATTAGAGTAGTATATATATCTCGATAATGCATATTGTCGTCTACTCGCCTTTAGGATATACTGCTGTCCTGAAATTGTTGAGCGTCTTTACAAATGAGTACTACCAAACGTCTCGGCCTCGAGAATTATTACTGGTTGCTCTAAATAAATGTTAAACATTGTTATACCTTATAAGAAAGTCAATGGCACGGCCCTCTCAAATATATGTTTAGTGTCGTTGGTGGAAACGTATTTAATTTAAAACAGAATAGTAATCTGACGTAATTTTTTTCCATTGAATTAAAACGTGATGTCATTTTTCTTGCATAAATCTATTTTTCTTTTATATATTTTCTCAACAAACCTTTCATTGAAAAAAAGGTCTTCATTTCTAATAAACTTTCAATTGACAATTATGGGTAATGACCACGTATAGCTTAAAAGCACTTGCAATTTATAAAAGTCTACAGGTGAACAGCGCAAGAGGCTGCTGTTTAAAGGTACATGTATGAATATTAAAAATATAACTTTTCCATGTGATACTCAAATTCATTTTTTCTATAAAATAATGATATAATCATTACAAATTGAAATATCATTACAATTTTATCAAATTTATGTGGAAAAAAATTAATTAAAATGAAATAAACTGTTAGATTGACGAATTTAATTCGTTATAGATTACGTTACCAATATTCAGCAAAATTATATGAGACACTATTATATGACAGTTAGAGAATTAGTGTTAAATAATCGCTATATATTAAATATAATATTTTCAGAAATACTCTTTTAAATCTCTAAAAAATACCATTAATAAACATTAATAATTAAAACGGAGAAAACTGGAAATTATTCAAAATTTTGCTGATAAATAAATATATGAAATTTCTAAATAGTTATTGTGGATTTCCTTATGATACGCTATATGAATTTAAAATTAACCTTCAAATAACCTGGTTACATCCAGTCCTGGTTATATCCTGGTTACATTCTTTCATATGTTTTCACTATAAGAATTTGCAGGTAATTATGAAGTCAACGGATACTTGTATTTTAATATCACGCTTGTGAGTTCAATTTCAAGCTTAGAAGAAAAGGATTAGTAAGTTAAATAAAATGAAAACAAAAAATGTAAAGAAGAAAATTTAAAAATCGTCGCCTATAAAAGTTTTAAAAATCTTTGCCCAAGATCTCTGTTGGACACTTTTTTCCTTTCAAATTCTAATCTCTCTCTTTGGATGTGAGTAGAATTTGAGAGAAGTCTCATGTCAAGACATGTTATTTACAAGGTCTAGAAACTTCAATATTGAGAATATTCATTATTTCATATTATTTCATACATCTTGAAGAATTAGCTTGATATCTAAAAGTTTCAGAGAAATTGTGGTGTTAGGAAAACGGTATTCAGGAGTTTTGTAATGACGTAAATTCTAATAATTATTAATTTAAGGAATATTTCTTAATAACTGTATAACAAGACTTTAATTTTCTCTAATTTCATTTTGTCTTTCTATCCCATTAATATTAATTAAAGTTACAAAAATTCATTTTAATCTTTGGAAAAAACGTACTGCGAGTAGATAGCCAAAACTTAGATCCGTATCCTTAGATATATCCGAAGAGTGGGTTTTGAGCACGTCACTTTTCAAACAACGACAGTCCGTATAGCTGAGAATTGTATTACCGTCATGGACAAAGTGGAGAGAAGAAAATAGTTAATTTGTACGTGGATAAATAAGTGTAGTAGTATCATTACATTACAAAATTAATCTGCATTTAAACATTATCTACTTTACATCTTTCTGATTAAGCTAACTCGTTACTGAATAAATATTTTAAAATTCATATTCTTTTAGATAAAATACCACGTCATGCTGGAACAACAGATCAGTCCCACGATAGTTGTGACCGATATAGCAATACAGGGATTAAAATGGTTCACTTACATTTAAAGGAGACAAAATTATCAAGCGCCAAAGGTAATCATGAATATAAGGTGTGTTTTTCTGCTGAATGTACAAGACTCAAATAATTGACATCACTCAGCCCGGCCTACTCAAGCAGCAAGATTGAAGAGAGCGTAGTGTTATAAATGTGCGAAATAACACCACAGCGAAAACCCCCCATTATATCTATTTCAATCCTCCTATCTATTTATTTATTGCCTATTTAAAAAAACATATGTTTGTTGCTTATATCACACATCAGATTTACTCTCTCCTCGCCCATGGTTTGCATTTGCAATATTATATATAAAAGTAGGAAAATCTGCCTTGAGAAAAAAAAAATTTATTGCATCGAAATGAAAACTATTTTCCAACGCTATTTCAAATAGAGTTAGGCTGCGATCTAGTTTCAATAAAAAGAGGCTTAAACTGATTACGATTTCTTAAACTGATTACGAAAAATATTTGTGATCGACAGGGAGAAACAAATTAGATAAATTGTTTTGTTTCCTCTATTATATTTCTGGCATTTGAAATAGAATCTATTGCTCAGATATTAATTACAGAAAAATAATGAAAATATTTATTATTAGTTCAGCCAGAATATATAAGCATTTATCATTACTTTATAAGTGTTAAATACGTCTTATAGATAAAGACAAATGTCACTACTCTTATCTTGTACTTTAATTGAATACATATTTTATTTGATATACATATATATATATATATATATATATATATATATATATATATATATATATACATATACATATATATATATATATATATATATATATATATATATATATATATATATATATATGTATATATATTACCGAATTAGTTAAGTTAGAAATTACTTCCATGGAACCTCTCGATAACTTGTTTAATGACTAATTACACAATTTTGATAAAAAAAATAACTTAAGTCGATTTCTCGATATTAGAGCCATAAAAACAAGTTCAACAGTTTAAATTTTAGATTTTAAAAAATTAACTTTGTGACTTACTAGCGGAAAACATTATCCACCTATTAATTTTATCATGATTTACAAACCGAAGTGGAATGTGATTAACATAAGATTTTACATCAAATTTTCCGCACCAATACTATTGGTAAGTTGGCGACAAAAATAATTTTATGACACAATAGCAAGAGAGAAAATCTTTTCCTTTACTGCTAAAAGACGAATGTCAAACAATATGGCCATAGATGTCCTTATTTTTCTGCAAAGCGCCCATAATAGCCACAACATTCAAGGGCTTCAGGCAATATAAAATATATACATACTTTTTTTATATTAATGTAAAAAACATTAATTGTTAATTATTTTTATGGTATTGTTCAATTACATTTATGGCCATAAACCTGGAATGCTGGGAACATATCATAAAATGTTTAAAACACATCGATTTAAGGAAAACTGTCGAGCAAATAAACTATTCAGTGTTGATTAAATATGTAGTTCTTCAAATTTTGCATTAGACACCTTGTTATTGTAAATATGTTTTGTTCCTTATTAATGATTATCTTATTTTAGTATTAATTTACATCAGAATAAATTTCTCTTGTACGTAAATTTATTAAAAGGCCGTAGATTATACAATGCGTATAAAATGCCTATTTTAGAAATCAGGTATTTAAATTTCATTAATTAATATATCAGCGATTTAAAAGTCCATAGTTTAATAGAAAGTGAAATATATCAAAACTGTAACGTAATAAAGCTGCTTATATATATATATATATATATATATATATATATATATATATATATATATATATTGCTTTTCTGGAGAATTTATTTATGAAAAAGTTAATGTTAATTAATCCAGTGACTTCCACATTTTTATTTTAAAATCGCCTGTCATTCATGAGTTTTATATAGACTTAAGCTATGGGAAAAATGACTATGAAAAAAAATCTACATTTCTTCACCTACAAGGCTTGACATTACTTTTGCTTGATCTTACATAGCCACAATTATAAACGTTCCTTATTTCTTTTCAAGAAATAGATAACATTGTGGTCCATTTTATTCAAAATAAGCAATATTTAACTATATTTTTCCAGTGAACAAAATCTAAATAAAACCTAGAAAAGAAGTTTATTGTTAATGTTGAACAATAATTTTTAAAAAAAATTTTAATATAATATTTTTCCTAAATACGTCACGTTAAAAACTCAAACTTGAACATAAATTCATAAAATAAAACAATTTGGCAAAAATACATTAAAACTAGGTTATCCTGAATTTAGGCAGATAGAATAATTAAGATTCAATGGTTCACATAGCTATAGCCGCCTATAAAATATTGGTCAAACATTTGAATTAAGTTTTAAATAGGTGAGAAATATTAGCAAATTATGATTATAATAGTTATGTTTTAGTGTTTGGTAAGATAATATAAATAAAATATATCAAACATTTACAGTCTAGAAAAACAAACTATATAATCAGTTAATTATTTAAGTGAAAAAGCCTTTTATTTTTATAGACAAATAGAATAAAACTAAATATAGCTTTGGAAAGAAAAAAAAAATATTATAAGTTAAAATATTTACAAAAAATTAAGAAACTAAATGGAATAAATTATATTTATGCATATCATGAATATTTACTTTAAACCAGGCCAAAATATGAACCTTTCATATTACTAGTATTTATCTATATATAATTAAATATCTCTATTTTTCTATTATTATGATAAACAGTGCTGTGAAAGACTGGTTTTAATTCATGTTTTAGTTTCCACAGTATCCACAAAGTTTTCTAAAATTCGTAAGAACAATTGTATTCGACCTCAAATATTTTCTTGCAATATTTAAATATAAATTTACTGTCAACAGTTTTTCTTTACATTAAAACATAATGATAAAAATCATTATTAGTTTTTTTTTTTTTTTAAACTTGTCTTTACAGAATTAGACCATAAAACCAAACAATTCATAAAATGTCCTTAACTGACCATTTGCAATCAAGATTAAATGCTATGAGAAAGTATACAATTCGATAGAGGGAGTAATTCAATTCTAGAAAGTAGTATTGTAAAGAGATCATAGTTTAACAAACACGAAAATATTATTGTGAATCTGATTACAATCTGGTGTCAGCAGAAATAATGCAAAAGCCGCAGAACCACGCATACACCTGCATGATCGCGCTGCACTGTGATTTCCTGGCTCCAGCAATAAATAGCCCTTCTGCCTTGTCTTTGATGAGGATATCGTCAACTTGGGAAAATGGACTTTCAGTGTAACTTAAACGCTTCTATGCTGGCATATTATTGTTAAGCTATTACCATACTGATTATTCTGAGATATTATGTATTCTAGATCGATAATAAAATATACCACAGCTTACTGTAGTAGACGACGTCGACATGGGGTTAGAAAATAAATATTTTTTTTATTTTTATTAAGAAATTAGATACAATATATTTTTTAACTGAATACATATTTTTAATCTTTACCATTATTTTTCTATTCACGATACCAAATTTCTCAAAAAAAATTAACTATACTTGCATATAAATATCTTAAACCGAATAACCGCATTCCAACTGCAATAAAAGTGGCTTAAAAATAAAACAATATAGAAAAGTGAACCCCAACTAACACATTGACTTACGTAGGTTTTCAAAAATGTTAATTTACTCGCAATACTCCCATTTCGATATCTGAAGTCTGAATTTCTTTAATAAACAGAGGACAAATATTCTTTTCCCATATCAGTAACATAAATACCATTATAAATTCATAAATCCATATGCTAAGTTTTTCGATTTTATCTTTAATTGAACAGCGCAACGCTTGAAGGCCGGATAATGGCAAATGTATGGAGTTGAGTCATAAAGTATCTACGCGTGGTCGCGCGCAACGCACCGGTCTCTTCATGATTTATTCTCGTCACACACGTGGATTTAAATTCTAAAGATAACAATTAATGAGGGCCTGCAAGTTCATTATTTTTTATCTGCTAATGCATATGAATACTTCTAATATGGAGTGCAATAACACGCTTTCAGAAGTCAAACGGGTTGCCAAGAGAGATAAAAAGCCTTTTGTTGTGATACGTGAAGTGTTAAAAGGTAGCTGTCAAGTTATTTTTAACACTTTATTTTTATTGCTTCTTAACGAAATAAATATTACACAATGAACGGCATTAGTGATTTTATTAGCCAATACTGCACCTTATTCGCGGATAATTTAATTTAATACCAGGTTCAAAAACAGTATTATAAGTTTGTTAACCAACTTCATTTAATTTAATCCCAGTAAGGTGAAATCATTTTATTTTAAAGACACTATTTCCGAATATCTATATATGCAAAATATAAAGAAATGTAACACCGATGTGAACACAGAAGATATTTAAAAAAAAGTGTTTGTTTCATTTCTTTAGCATCATGTAAAAATTACTAACTTCACTTTTATATCTTTACAGTTTTTAGTGTCTAACTTTAAAAATTAAATTTATCGAATATATTTCTGACAAATGACAAAATATGGAAATAAGTACAATTTCCAATATTACTACGCAAGAATTGTTAAACTAATTCTCACTCTCGCTGATCCGAACGTTACAAATTAAAACGGGCTAACGCTGAAAAGTATAGAGCATACGATTGAACACGCACTGACGGACGTTAGAGATATTTAGTCGAACACAGACCTTCTCCAACAAAAGACGGTAGTTGCCGACCGCCGACTTATTACCTATAAAAGTCGTTGATTTTATGTTTCTTAAGAAATAATTTTTTTTTTGCAAATTAAATATTCGATAATAGTTATACTGTAATTGCCATAAATATTCGAACTAATGCCGTACTCTCCGAGATTATTTAGGAGAATGGTTAGCCTGAGTTTAAATTAAATATATCTTGGTTTTCACTGTAATAAAATCTGTTAAGTTATTTTTTCGTTTTTGTTTGCACTCCTTTCTAAATAGTATCTCTTAATCTCTTTACAAAATTTATTAAAAGTAAATACAAGTGATTTTACAAAAGTATAATTTTAAATATATAGAAAGAAAAGTAATGAAATTCTTCCATATATAATTATATTCTGCTGATCTTCAACATAAATAACATTGTAACTCATGGCAAATATTCCTTCATCCAAACGTCGAATGATTGAAAACCTTGAGTGACTTAATGAAAACGCAAATTGAAATTGAATGATTTAAAATGTTGTCTGCAATGGAATATTGCTTTAATATAAATAAAAATCCTTTTTTTCAGTTGAGCTTCTAGTTTTTCAATAAATTTTTAGAAGGAAATTATCGGATAATGGGTATAGTATAATATATTTTGTCTTTAATTTCAACAAGACGACAGCAGCAATATGTAGATTAGTAATAAAACTTCTACGCATTAATGTAGATTATTATTATAACAAATACCATGAAAATCTTTTTGTTGTACTTTATATTTCAACATTCTCCCTGTATTTGCAAAGGCATTGCACTGGAAGATTCATCAGTTTTTTTGAGGTGGCTTTCATCAGCTTATCAGCGACCGTTTTTTATGTCCCAACATAGTTAACTCAAATTTCCTTATTGGTAGCGTCCTCGCAACTTATGTCAATGTGTTTGTTGCGCGTAAAATAAGTACAGTAGGCAGTAAAGATAATTTTGATTGCACTTTGATTATCGCTATACATGTTTTGAGATTTCAATGTAATTTTTATTCCAAATATTATCAATATAGATATATTAACATCAACATAGCAAATCATCAACATAGATTGATATGAACAAAATATTTCCATTATCAATGATATAGTCTGTACAAAGGTCCACA
Source organism: Druceiella hillmani (assembly GCA_039881145.1). Lineage (NCBI taxonomy): Eukaryota > Metazoa > Arthropoda > Insecta > Lepidoptera > Hepialidae > Druceiella > Druceiella hillmani. The sequence goes on from JAYKKI010000045.1 coordinate 16,064,643, forward strand.
AATTAGCTTTTAATTCTACGCTCTTTAATACGGAAACAGACAAATTCCAAATCCCAAAATACAAATCCCACTGAAAGCTTAATTTAATATTTATAACGATTACATCATGTATTCAATTATGAATGAAAAGATTTTAGTTCATTCCAGTCGATTTAAAATAATTTAATGAAAAAGTACTGTTTTTTTTCAGAATAAAATGGATATCTTATGATGGACGTAAAAATATACTATAAGATACCGCTTAATAGATATACCATTTATTAATTTTTTTTGCTGGCGACTAAGCAATTTATTTAAATGTTGACTCAGTCCTTAGATAGAACCTTCGAATGTATGAGAAGAGCTACAATAAATTTTTAGATTATAGTAAAAATAAGGAAAATATTATTTTTCTTATTTTTTAAAATTTATTTTCCTTGTTATAAGTTTTGTGATTAAGCACAAAATTATTCAGAATGCAATATATTATTTCCAAATATTAAAATCTTATCAGGTAACAGAAAATAAATAACCAATACAGATAGGTGTAATTTAAAAACCGTATTAACCGAGCTATAACCGAAACGCCATTCTAACATTAATGATTTAAAGGAAAGACTTCGTTTCGCTGAAAGAAATGTTTCTCATAAATTTGCGGACCATAAAATTTTCATCTTTTAACGAAAAACAAAATTAATATTCTATACAGAGAGGTTTTTCAATGATACTCCAAACACTTATACTGAAAAATATTTGTTTGTCTCGTGGTCTTTGAGCCACGTGTATTTGAACAACATATTTTTTAATACCTTTTCACATATTTTTGGGTCTCCCCAAAATATAATTTTGTACATTTATTGCTTAGTTTAGTATTTCAAAACAGAGAGAAAGTAAGTACCGACTTCATTACTATAATAGTAAGGTATCCTTCAGACTAAACGGATATGAAACCTTACACCTTAATATGCGAAACACAACTACCACCATGAAGCAATAAAAATAAAGTGTTAAAAGTAACTTGACAGCTACTTTTTAACACTTGACGTATCACAACAAAAGGTTTTTTATCTACCTTGGCAACCCGTTTGACTTCTGAAAGCGTGTTATTGCACACCATATTAGAAGTATTCATATGCCTTAGCAGGCACATTTCAAGATAAAAAATAGTGAACTTGCAGGCCCTCATGAATTGTTATCTTCAGCATTTAAACCGACGTGTGTGACGAGAATAAATCATGAATAGACTGGTGCGTTGCGCTCGGCCACGAGTAGATACTTTATGACTCAACTCCATACATTTTCCATTATCCGGCCTTCAAGCGTTGCGCTATTCAATTAAAGATAAAATCCCCTGTATGAAAAACCAAATCCTTTTATGTGAAAAACTTAGCAAATGGATTTTTAATGGTATTTAGGTTACTGATATGGGAAAAGAATATTTCTCCTCTGTTTATTAAAGAAATTCAGACTTCATATATCAAAATGAGAGTATTGCCAGTAAATTAACATTTTTGAAAACCTACGTAAGTCAATATTTTAGTTGGGGTTGACTTTTCTATATTATTTTATTTTTAAGCGACTTTTATTGCAGTTGGAATGCGGTTATTCGATTTAAGATATTTATATGCAAGTATAGTTCTTTTTTTTTTTTGAGAAATTTGTTTATTTATTGAAATAAGTTTAAAAACAAAAAGAAAATAAGTAAAAAGTTTTAACTTCTTTGCCGTTTCGTAACTGTCACAAAAGCTACGTAATTAACAACCAATTTCATATTGGCGTAATTAACAACATATTTCATATTTGGCGTTAAATTTGTGGAAATTCATTATTCACAATTAAATAAAACTACGTGATGTAGTATTATTTCTGCTTTCTTTAAGTTCTTTACCACGACCTAGGTTTCGTTGTATTTAGCTAATAGCCCACCTGAAGATGTTGTAATACAACGAAACCTAGGTTTCATTTAATTGTGAACCAATTTCATATTCAATGGTGGAAATGAATATTCAGACGTCAATATTGAACATTATTGATGAATGCAACTTTAAATGTGAACTAGATAAAAAAGGTTAATATGTATACTTATATACATACCTATCTAAGTATACAAATATAATTACAAATATATATATTAATAGTTTTAGATTCCTATGTTAACCTTTGAATAAAATATCGTAAAATGTAATTAAAGGTTTGTAGTTCCATGTTATTCACGTATTAAATATTATAATAATATTCACAATTATCCAAAGGAAGAGAATGAATTAGACCACAAAAGATAACAAAAGGCGCAATTATGTTATATTATTACCAATCTCCTTAAAACAGTGGTTATATAGAGTAGTATGACGGGAAATGACGCTGGACGCTCTATGCCGGATTGACCAACTACTTCTTTCTTTTTGTTTTTGACGTATCCGTAGCTCTCGCATTTTCTCCCCCTGAACCTTTTAGTTGTTTTTCATTTCTTTTGACGTGGGCTTTCCTCCGAATTTTGTTTCTTTAATTTCTAACATATATACGATTCATCTGAGATGACATCTTCAGTGTTCTTTTTGTAATTTTATATTTAATACCAATTTTCAATAATATTCGGGAGAATATTTTTATTGTCTCACTTTGGCTCTTAACTGAGCTCCATAAACTCTTCTCTCCTAGCTAAACGTGTTTTACGCTACGATAAGTTATGTATTTACACAACGCTAATTTATAGCAATTACGCCCATGTACGTACATAAGTTTGATGATGTGACAGGCAAAACAAATATTACTCGACAAACATGAACAAACATGCTCTACCCGTTTTGCACTCAACCATTGTTAACGCATTATCAATTTCTTAGTTAGTAGCGATTGAAATATTTTGTAACAGAGATAGTTTCACCGGCTATAATCAATGAGCTTATATATTTCCACAAAATTAATTCAGTCCGTTGCTCACCATATGCTGTTTTTTTTTATTTTTATTAAATTCATTGAAATTAAATTTTTACGCGCAATGCAGACGAATAGCTCTTGCCGGTGATGAATCGGTGGCCGGCCGCTACTTTCTTTTGTGGGACAAGTTTTGTAGTCGATTTTCCCCCAATTTAACGGATAAGTGAAGACCTGCGCCACTCCGTCTATATGTCTGCCGTCTCCCTTAGTGTATTTTAGTTAGTTGAGTTTTTTTTAAGTTGATCAGTGAATAGTTTCTGAGCGTATGTATTTTGCATTTTAAAATATAGATTGCAAATCTTTTTTGCAACCCAAATTTTGACTTAATGTTCCAATGGGGTTATATTATTTTAGTTTCTATAATAAATTTAAAGTATTAAGTTTGGTAAAAAAATGTAAATTCATTTAAAATAGTTAATAAATAAACATGCAGATCGGGCTTATGTATGGGCATATGGGCAGCTCTTGCTGAAAAATATCACGTCTACAACTTAGACAACAATTTTTACAATGAAAAACGAAATGAAGTGAAAAAAAAGAAAAATATAGGAAAAATACGAAACTGATAAAGCTAGAAATTTTCCGTAAGCTTCAAGCAATAAATATAAAGCTTTTAACATGGAAACTAAAGAAATGGTAAAAGTCTCAACAAGCTTAAACATGCTGGAAAATCATCCATCGACAGAGATATATTTTTTTAGAAAACTCTTGGAAAAAGAACGTCAAGGTTTTTTGCGTTCCTGTCTCTGTTTTGTATATTGAGGAAAAACCTACAATCTAATACCGAGCCCTAGTAGAAATGCCAAAAAAGCATTTTCACGTGGTTTACAAATGCATATGTGATTTGATATCTGTTTTGGTTGGTTTTATGTAAACTAATTTAATAAACTGATTTTATAGTAAATTCGTTTTCAAAAACAAAATTTTAAAAATATTGCGAAATGAATTGATTCAATTCACATTTCGTGACATTAGCACCCAAAAATTCTAAATGCATTCTTCTTCGCCACCTTTTTCAGCAAAGTTTTTCTGCGTACTGTTAAGGCATACTTGTTGACCTTTTACATCTCGGGCTCATTTCATTTTCACAACCTCGTAACTCGTGTTGATGAATTATATCATTTCAGATGTTGTGATGGAGAGATTTTATATAATATAAATACATCATGGATAATTCCGGCTATTTTCCCTTGGTGGAAATCTTTCTTCATTGGTACCAGGTGTGTGTCTTTTTTAAATTCAATCACGCTCGTCGCTGAATTGTGAACTCTCCAATATTTATTATGTACTCATCATAAATACAGCTACCTTTGAATCAAAGAATTTTCGGAGTCAACAAAGAATAGACACAAATGTTTGTTAAACTTTCCCACCTTCTGCTGATTTGCATCAGTGTAAAAATATTGTCTATTTTATCAAAATCCTTCTTTAACCCTACCTATTGACTTAAAAGATATTACTTCAATCGTGGCGACAGCTGCGTAGCAAGAACTCTTGATATGACTCAATAGACCTTAGTACACAGAGATATAAATTAATAATTTAAAAAAAAAATCAGACAAGTTGTGACAATTAGGATACGGCCTCTGATTTGAAAATATACATATAATACATCAGTATAGCTACAGGGCATATAAAATTGTTTTGAAGACTCGTTCATTTCGACGCTGTGATCCCTCAATCTAGTGCAGCCTCCACCAAGTACGCATTGAGCACTCGAATCTGTTGGTACTCCTCTGGCATTTTATATGCATTTATGATATTTTATAATCATTGAATTATTTCCTTAGTTTGAAGGTTTATATTGGAATAAATATTAATAATGAGGTTTTATTTACAACGTTTCTTATTATGGTGGCTTTTCATATTAACTTCCAAAGATACACTTATCAAAAAAATATATTTTGTTTGTTATAATTAGTTAGCTAGTATATATTTAAATTGCAGATGTTTCAGATTAGTGGCATTTAGTTTAATAAATATTTTTTTTTTACTATCAGGGTTAGAGGTCTGAGATACGGTGTACAAATATTTTATATAAAGAAAAAAAAAACAAGACAAATCACTTTCATTTGACACTGGTGCAACTGATGCTTGACTACCTAACCTCTGTGAAACTGCTCAATATTTTTCTAGCGCATATCATATTTGAGGGTCTTGTTAGTATAAAACGTATCTGCAATATTCATAGCCACTGAAATTTTAGCTGCGACTATTTGAACTTTCTTCCTTGACCTAAACCATGGTTTTTCATGGATAATATTTTTTTGTTAGTCAGAATTTACCATGTTATTTAGAATCGTAATAAACCTGTTGTTTAGATCTCAAGTTTCATTTTCATGTATTTGGTTTTAGATTCTTGCCTTGTATATATTACACCGTTACTTGCTACGTCGGCTACACGTCTAGGTGAATAATATCCTTTCAGAGGAAATATCCTTTCAGAGGATTTTTATCGCCTAAGCCCCTGAAAGCTTAATATTATATTACAAATTTTATTACTGAAACAGTATTAACTATCACTCCTGATTTGTGCAGTTAGACATTTGATTTCCCAAAGGTCATGGGCAACATAGCTTAAAAGAGAAACCGTTAGTAAATTATATCTAGATTTTTCTTAACGTGTTATAGACGAACGATCTTTAGCTAAGAAAATATATTGCATAAAAAATAGTCCGCAGTGGATAGTATATGTCGTGTGTCACTAAATTTTGGAAATAAATATGATTTTTGCATATGTATGCTAATATTCTTAACGTGTTATAGACGAACGATCTTTATCTACGAAAATATATTGAATAAAAAATAGTCCGCAGTGGATAGTATATGTTGTGTCACTAAATTTTGGTCATTGATATTATTTTTGCATATATATGCTAATATTCTTAACGTGTTATAGACGAACGATCTTAATCTACGAAAATATATTGCATAAAAAATAGTCCGCAGTGGATAGTATATGTTGTGTGTCACTAAATTTTGGTCATAGATATGATTTTTGCATATGTATGCTAATATTCTTAACGTGTTATAGACGAATGATCTTTATCTATGAAAATATATTGCATAAAAAATAGTCCGCAGTGGATAGTACATATTTTGTTACTAAATTTTGGTCATTGATATGCTTTTTGCATATATATGCTAATATTCTTAACGCGTTATAGACGAACGATCTTTATCTACGAAAATATATTGCATAAAAAATAGTCCGCAGTGGATAGAATATGTTGTGTCACTAAATTTTGGTCATTGATATGATTTTTGCATATGTATGCTAATATTCTTAACGTGTTATAGACGAACGATCTATATCTACGAAAATATATTGCATAAAAAATAGTCCGCAGTGGATAGTATCTCTCTCTCTATCTCTCTCTCTATATATATACACATATATATGACACATATATTATTTGAAATGGTTATAAGTGTCTCAAAAATATTTTCGTCTCAATTAATTGATTTCGTATTTTACTAAAAATGTAGTATACTAAAAAATCTCCGAAAACGATGCCCATCCCATTATTTCTATAGTTTCTCGACATTAATAATAATAATCACGAGTTTTACGAAGGGCTCATAAAAAAATTTGCATCGCGAAGGTTATTTTTACGCATATGAAAGTACATCTTTCAAGTAGGCAATATGTTTACCTTATAAGTATTTCAGTTAGCCTATAAAGAGGATCCAAGATTTGAACTGAATAAACACCAAGGTGTCATCATAATTTGACACTTTAAATACTTCAATCGCTTTCTCAAAGCTCGAATGTAATCTAGTTATTAGATTTACAGCGGAGTCTCATAATGCTAAGCGACATTGCGATCTTATATCAGTAAAGTTTTTGGTAATAAAATGTATCAGTTGAATCTTGGTTAGAAGCCCATATAAATTCCATCAAAATACTCTATCTCAAGGAGCTTTTCATGTAAGCAAATTCCCATGAATATTTATAATAATTTGCAATGAATTACATAAATGCATGTGGGAAAAATATTTTCGATAAAAGTTGACTTTGACAACTTTCGACTTTATCGAAGTTAAATAAATAAATATACTCAAAACAGATTACACATGCTACAAGCAGAAAAATGCCTTCTTATTTCTTTTTTGCAAATCTGAGAGCCATCATATATGTAAGCTAATCCGACGACATGTGCCACACTTAAGAACCACATATATATCTTCCATGCAGGAAGAGAGGAGAAACAATTAACGGCTAAACATTTCTCAAGAACCATATACGGCACTTCCACCATCCCTACGGAGTAATTCAAGTTGTCACATCTAAAACTTATTCCAAATTTCATCAAGTCCTTGCAAGTTTGCTTAAACTATTGAGTACATACGACGTATGCGTATCTGCTGGGTAAGTCTTTTAATTTCAAATAGTTGGTAGTTGTAATAAAGAATTCACGACATAATAAATGTTATATCGTTTTTGAGTCGTTTTCTAAATTCGAAGATAATCATACTTTGAAAATATACTACTTTACCCTACGGACCCAATAATCGGGTTGTATTAATATGTTTTCAAAACGTTCTGTCACTGAAAGAAAACAATGCCGGGGATCACTAAAATTACCGTTTTTAGAAATTATTTGTGAATGCTCGATGAACTTAATAACTATGTATCCGGGATTCGATTCGATTCGAGATCGATTTTGTTAGAATTATTCAGTAAATATACAGCAACCAAAATTGAGATTGATTACATGAAAATATATACAGTACTGAAGCTGCGATTCTACACGGTATCAAGATTAAATATAATATGACATAAAGAATATTTTTTACCCCGTGTAATACTTTTTAAAATTAAAGAAATAATAAGGACGTTTGCTGAAATGTTTTCTTTGGGTTTTTAAAAAAGTTTGTGTGGGGAAGTTAAAAAATACTCCGTGGGCAATAACAAACGATGAGTTTTTTTCCTTAGAAGTAATAGTAAAAAATTTTAAAAGGTTTGCAGCTGATTTATAGAAATATTACCTTTTATTTTACTGTAGAATGTAGCAAAAATATCCTTAGCATATTTGGATGTCCCTATTTATTTTATTTCTACTTGCTGGCAAGCAGCTTGAACTGGACACAGTAAAATTACTTGAGCTTAGAATATAGCGAGGTCATGTCTTACACCGATTTATTTTCTGATTGAATTGTTATTAAAATTTATGAAAGCTACTGTATTTATGTATTTATTTATATTATTATGCTGAAACAACATAGTAAGTATTATGTATACGTTATAAAATATGGTCATGTTACAATTTATGTTCCAACTTTCACACCCCGCCCAACCTGAGACTAATGGAATAATTAGAATATCTATGTGATTCTAATGGTTAAACAAATTCTAAAGTACAAGTTAAACAAAGCAACGCATTTCTGACAGCAATTCAGAAGAGATACTCGTAACTTATAATTTTTTCAAAATTAAACGAAGAAGTAAAATTAATTGAGAATGAAAGAAATGAAAGAATATTTTATATGTATTATTTACAAATATAATAAATATTTCTTATACCTTTAGGTCAAAATATATCATAAAAAAGTAAAAAAAAAATTGAAAGTAAAAGAGCAATTATAAATCAAATTAAAAAGATATTAACTAAATATTTTTTTATCACTTCATAAAATCATATATCATAATATAATTGATACAACTCAGCAGCTATGTAAACATTAAAAACTTTTTTGTAGCAGCGTCTGTAATATCAATTTAACAAGATTGGAATTTAACAATTTATTTTAAATATTGTGTGTTTTCAGCAAAATCATAGCATCATGCATACCCTTAATTAACATTTTGATTTAATTTTGCTATAATAAAGAAATTAAATGAATCTACTTTTTATATTTTACAACATTCTAAGTAACTGAGTTTGTTTCCAATTTACTCTGAAACAGAGATTTATGGAGAACTTAAACTTAGTCTCTGACAAAATTTTCGACATTACTCTTTGAAAACTCCAGTCATTATAAATGCAATCGCACAAATGTATGTAATGTTATGCTAAAATTATAGGCAACTATTCATTTAAAACATCCATATTCGTCATATCAAATAATTATGCAAGACTAAAACTTGCTGATACATATTTCCACGTGACTGGTACTTGGAAACGGGAATATGTTAAAATTTCCTACTTGCTAATATGAAAATTATGCTTGTTGCTCATACTCCATTGAAGTAATTTTTCTCTGAAAAGTTCACAGTTGTAATTCTTAATTATTAATAAAAACAAGTTTGGGTCTTCAGCAAAATATCGGCATTTTACAGTATTGGTCCCTAAAAGCAGATGATTAGATTCATCGTTCAAAGAATTAAGATGGGACCTTCGGTACTACCTTGGCTCACGTTAAAATTTGTAACGTAATATTCCGATCGAAAGTTTCTGTACTAGATAAATTATATCCTAGAATGGAAGTAGTAAATTCCAAAAAAGAAAGTAAAGTAACCTTCTTTTTATAAGTTCATACACGACCAAAGGCTTTCTTAAAAGTGAAGCAGGTCAAATCTTGTTTCATGTCACAGTTCTTGGTTCATGTAAATCGGTTCACAGTTCTCGTTTCATGTAAACTAAGTGTCTAACGTAGTTGACAAATGATAAAGGTTTTTTAACGAAAGATTGAAAAGGCGGAAGCCATGTCTACAATCTATGGAATAGCTCTAAATATTACATATAAAATAATTGTAAAAACTTTGACAAAAGCGTGTGGCACCTCCGTGAATTTATAGTTCTTATTTCGTCCCTAGAACAATTTTTTCCGTCTTGCGTAATGCGCCAATTCTTTTATTAGACAATATCTATACTACATAATACAGCCTTTTAATATACAATACAAATATTAAATTTGAAACATAGAAGTCAATAAAAGTCAACAAATTTCCTAAATACACGGAAATAACTCTGGCGAAAATTGCTAGGCCATTGACCTCACTAATGTACTTAAGCTACATTAATATGAATTATTTTGAAAATACAGAAGACCAATTGCACTGGCAAGTTCCACTCTCGGAGTATTAAAATCCTTCTTAAGAAACTTTATGGGCGCATATGATTATGATGTATGAAATGTCTAGTTTGATATTTTATGAAATGGCCAAGGAACTTAATCATGTACGATTCGATACGCATTTGAACAGTTTATATACATTAAGAATAATTGTATCGAAAATTATATTGTTATTAATCATTTTAGTATCTATTAGACATACATTTCTCTTTAAGCAATTTTTTAAGATTTCTCTTGTTTGAAGTAACCTATATACAAGAATAATAAAGTTTAAAGCAATATAAATATACGGCTATTTATTGCCCATTCCATACCTGTTAATTAAATATTAGATTAACTACTAAATAAAGTATATAAGTTCCAGCTACGTATGACATGCAAAACGGTTTCTCCTAGTTTACCTAAAGAACAACCGTACTTAAATATAAATTGATTTTCTGACGTAAAAATTATTATTCTAAAATTATTACCTTGAGAAATCATTATCTTTCGTAGCTAAAATTATTTAACAACGTTAAAGCACAACTTCTAAAATAATTGTACAACTTTCTAATACCAATTACTTTCTTTTCTTGTCATTTCTGTTGTTTCCCTAAATATATAACGCCACACTTTTAGTCGTTAGTCACGTCACGTAAAATAATGTGTAGTTGTTATTTTGCCATTTAAGGAAGTCTAAGATTTACAAATATACTACATTTCATTCAATTTGCGATTGAATACAATGCAACGCTTTTATGATTTATAAACCTAAATTTGTATAGTTTCACAATGTATATCTGTACGTTATAACTATGCTATTTGCATACCATTAGTACCATAAAACTGAAACATGGCATGATTACATGTAGTGCACTTACAAAAGTATGAAAGAAAACTTTTTTAGAGCATCTCTGCAATATGGAAATTCGGGGTAATTTTTTATCTAATGGTCTATTCAATAGAATATCATTAAACAAGCGTTGCAAAATCATTAATTTTGTGTGATGAACACTTTTTGAATCCACAGATCCGTTTACAAAGTATTAAATGACCCTCGTTTCTGTTCGACTTAGGTTTTTTCATCACTTTCGCAGAATTTGCTGTTTTTGAGCATCTGAAAATTATTCTTAATATTTAAAAAAATTAAAAGGACAGTTATGATAGTAAAGTAGGCTCGACTAGTTTCTGTGTAATATTCGAGCAATTTATAGCATTTTCTTGGATCTCTAAAAAGTTCATGGAAGCAAATGTTGTAAATCAAATCCAAAATAACTTTTCATTTCAAAAGTATATTTATTATGCCTGTAAGAGATGAACTAGGCAACATATGTAAACATTTCTATGGTATGAAATAACACTGATATTTTTAAATAGTTTAAAATAAACACTATGCATGTCTAAATGTTTATATGCGCTAATTACTTATTGCTGGTTTAAACTAAAATGAATACTAAAATATTACGAAGTAAAATAAATTTGAAAGTATCGTCTTTGAAGTATTGTGCTTGGTCGTTTTAAATATATGTATGTATGGCTGGTATGTACAAGTAGTAAAAAATATTGAAAAACGATATGTTAAATAAAGGAAATATAGTTATAGCGTGAGTTTGTTTACTTATTTATCCCAAATTGTAAGACAAATTGAAAAAATTTAGTTTAATAATTTTGCCAATTCAACAATAAATTTAATATAAAATCTCCTAGAAACTACTTGACTTGGAAGACACATTTTTTCGTACTTATTTGAAGACCAAGACTGTGAATGTAGCGTGTGTTTTTAATCATATAAATAATATTAAGAAGCACATTATTAAACGAAGCAATATTAAAAAAATTAAGAAAATTTGGAAAAACAACAAAAAACTAAGGATATAGTTAACTTAGGAAATTGTTAAAAACTTACTGACTGTGATAATTAAATGCAATTAATAAATTTTAATTCATGGATATGAGGTTTATTAAATTATGGGGGAAAAGATTAAACGATTTTATTTCTTTTTCATGAACGAATGCTCAAAAAAATTTTAAAAATCAAAAAAACCGATGCAGCAATTTTTAGCATCCATTTTCAAAACTGTAATACACGTGTTTATATATCCCAAAACTTGCTTTGTATCTTAGATGTAAATTACATAATTTCGATAAAAGCACACGTAAATAGAGTTCAGATTGAAAATGAAGATAGAAGCATACGCAGTTAAGTTTGCGATCGATTCAGCCATAAGTGCGAGAGGCAGCTCTCGAGATGTCCGCTGAATATTTTCATTCCGAATTGCAAATACGTACATAACATCAGATACTTCAGTAAGCTTCTGTATTTCACAGTATCATAAATAAATATTTACCTATTGTATCGATATTTTCAATGAATTTCTTTCAAAACTTTATTCGTTTTATAAAAAAAAAGTTGAATTAGAGCAATTTTTTTCCTTTAGCAAGTTACTAGCAATGCTGATTTTAATTAGTTAACTACAATTAAAGAAAAACCCAGTAACTTAAGTCCTTTTGAGTAAAGAAATAAGTTTAGCAATTTCATAGAAATAAAAAATCTTGTTTTTCAAATAACCTTATTGGCTTAAATAATTAAAATTCATTATATTCGGTTTTATTTTTATTTTGAGAACGCTTTAAGAAATACTATTAAAATGATTGTGTGTTAAGATAAATTTAAATATTATATAGAAAGAACTGTTGAAATGTTCCAATCTTTTGTAATGTTTTCTGATTTTATTCGGTTAAATAATGTTTGTACTGGTTAACTTCAAGATTTAGATATACAAATGACCATTATGACTTTTTTAAAATAAAAATTTAAAACTATTGTGAAGAATAATCTAAATCCATAAACTAACTCATCGAAAATTCTTATTTCGTTTAATTAAATATAACAAGCAATTCCATCTGCTCTTTATGCAGAAAAAAATTAGGTTATGTTGCATATTTTCAGATTTTAAATATTAGATTCGACATAAAAAACAGCGCTCTTGTTGAATGGCTTTATACTGTATCTTACGATAAAAAGTTATCAGAGTTGGATTATATAGTACGTAATTTAGAAGTAATATTGCAACTAGAACATCAGAAGTATAGTTGTATCTACACTCCCCTAATTCAACTAACGACGACGGCCATCTATAATTAAAGCACAAGATTACCTTAATGAAGATATCTCCCGATAATGAAACACATGGTAATTCCAAATAATAGAATTCAAGAAAAAAGTCACGGTTGCAGTCCCGCGCGTTGCAACGCTTCGGTTCTTGCGCAGTACAAGCGGTGAAATCGTCAACCAGTGCGGTGCGGAGAAGTTTCTATATGTTTCGGCGATCAACTACGAAAAGACATGAGCGCAAGCAGCGGGGTGTTTTTGTTCAGATTGTGGACGGAGCGCGAAACTTCCGAGGCGTGTGATGTCTCGCTCAGCGATTGTCTGTCTCTGTCGCGTTAGACTGTACTAAGTTTCATGTATTTGTTTAACGAGTGTATAAAATAGCATGTCACGGTTCGAAAGTCATTCAGTGTTTGCTGTCTGGATTTGTATCATCTTACGTCGTAATCTATACCTGTCTTTAAGATAAATACTTACTTCAGGGTATTTAAATAACTGAAATTATAAAAAACTATGAACACCTTACAAATAAAATGTACTATGTGTAAAATGTACCACCTTACAAAATAAAGGGGCTTTACGTACCACGCCTCGTAATGCGGTGTTACCGTCGAACTGCAAAATTTAAACAACGATCTGTTTTATTTCCCTTCACCGTAGGATTATTTGCTAGCTCTTGAATTAGAGCATCTATTTGTGAGACTTTACTTGGGAATTTGCTACTATTTTCAGTACAGCTTTCTTCCTAGTTTATTTGATAAATGTGTTGTGATAACTCGACAAGGTTTAAAGGTTACCGCCATCGAATGTGTCATATGAAAAGGTAGAGGAAAACATACATAAATATATAATCCATTTTTCCGAAAGCATTTAAAAATGTAAAAAAAGAACGAGTAATCGGTTTTCATGACCATCGTCAACATTATTTGTAAAAATTTTATAGTATGTTTATGCAATATAATTTTTTGCTTATTTATTTTTTTTAGATATTGAAACCTGCAGATTTTTAGACCTCTTTACTCAAAAATTCAGAACGGAACCCTACACTCTCACTCGATTTTCCATCATTCAAGGTATCTCTCACCATTTTGTAGCATCAAACCCTAAATGCTATAAGGGTGAAATTTGCACAAGTTATGTAAAATCATAAACAAAAATCAAACAAAATTTTAAATTGATAATCAAATTCATAGTTGCTTTATTAATATGCATGAAATTCGTAAAGATTTCATTTTATGTTTAAGTGCATATTAAATGGTTACCAACCGTAAAAGACAATGAAAATAGTTTTTTTTATTGATACTTTGTTTACACATAAAATAAAATAAAAATATCTTTTCTCTAGTTTGTTTTGCTATTTCTACAAAAATGTTCACCAAAACAAATTAAATTACAGCCCAGACTGTGCTCTGGTGAATATTTAACGCCACTCTCTAAAATTAGAAAAAGTTTAATAAGAAAATAAGTTTAGTCGAACCAACGTTACGTGACACGATTGAATAATTTAAAACAAAATAAATTCGACCAATGCCCTAACTTTCGTATAATGAACGCCAGGCGACTAATGCGGCGATTCGCGAAATGGCGAAAGTTTCGCTCGCAATGATGCGTGGAATCGGTCTATGGTTTCTTTACAAGTACTTTGTAAGGTTATTTGTATTGGATACTTTAATTAAATTTATATTGAGTATGTTCTTGCCATCATCACCTATTTTTCATACACGCATCTAAATCATTTTTCTCTTTTCCTCGGTATTTAAAACCTTATCTATATCACAAAAACAATATTTGAAAAGAGCAAGAGTATAATATGTGAGTTAATAAAGTTCATGACTATGCCAAAATTCAAGTTTCAAATTTTTAGAGTTTCTGAGAAAATCTGCTATGACCGACGGAGTGACAGGCACATGTGTTTTCTAATAAGGATTTCATTTTTCATATTGTGATACGAACTCTTAATTCATTGAAATTCACCCAGTGTTTAAATTATAAGAAAACTTGCATCAAACTGTTTAAATTATTAATAGTAACTAAAATACATATGTTTTAACAGTAATAAATATATCAGTAAAACCCTGTAAATTAATAAATTAATTATACATGAGTATTTAAACTTAGAAATGGAAAATTATATATCACATATGTTAATTCAACCAAATAATTTTTAAATTTATTAAAATATCTTAATTTATGTTTCTGTGTCATATCAAAATTTACTTTATTTAGATTATTACTTAAATCTGCAGTTATTTAAATAAAATTTATTATGTAGGATCAGGGTTCACATTATGAGGGTTTGGTATACACTTTCATATATAAAATTTAGGGACGCAAACTATTAATGAGTATCAACTTTGGAATATAATATTCCTAAGTTCATCGTTGATAAATGTTTATATATCGTAAATTTCTCAAACCCTAAGATTTAGAATCATTGCTTGTTTTTTATTCAAGTCGATAATAGTAACGTCGATAAGAATAACATTAAGTATCAAGCACAAAATATCACAGTAATTATACTAATAATAATAGCGTTACTAATATTAATAACTTTAGTGTTTATTTATCAGCTAACGCTTCGTCTGATGAATACGTTTTCATATACGCTTTTTCTTCAATGGGCTTTAGAACTGAATATCTTAAACATTTTTTCAGATGCAAGTAGTTTATTGAAAAATTTAGTACCATTGTGTACACAGATCCCTGAGAGCAAAAATATGTATAAAATTATTAGCAAGAATTCTTCAAAAAAGCAAAAAATATATTTTCTAACGAAAGTAGCTACTTTCGTTTAATTTTGTCTCATTATTCGCTATAAATATAACAAATGTAGCTTCAGAGCCTGTGAAATCTTCCAAAGCTAGTTTTTTTCGCTTATAAGGAGATTTAAAATGGTCTTGATTAACATTTTTGCGACAATGTTCTTCATCTAGCATATTCTTCATCATCGTACCTAACACACGTTTTGTGATGTTTTTAATCAACTTAAAAAAAGGAGTAAGTTCTTAATTTGACTATATGTTATTTTGTTGTATGTTATCTCATATCTCTAGCATTTGTGAAGCAATTTAGACTGTTTTTTTATCCCGGCATAGTTCCCGGCATTAAGGTATAATCCCGGCATAGTTCAATATAAATTTCCTTTGAAACTAACTATGTAAATTAAAGGCAAATCATAGAATTCCTTCAAAATAAACTGCATAGTTAGTTTAACCTAGTTTGGGTTTTATAGTTCTAATAATTATATCCTTGGTATTAACCAAGGTCTCTCAAGTTTTGACATGATTAACGACAGTGAAAATCTGTCTAAATCTACCCTTCAGCAAAATCAGGGCAAAATGTGGTGAAATAAGTTTATTTCTCAATCATGGTGACTAAATCGAATTTGGACTAGTTTTACTTGTTATTACATAAGCAATAATATAACAAAGTACGTAGTTAGGTAAGTGTATATAAATACGAATAAAGGCTTGAAGCAATGAAGATATTAGTAAGTAACTGTAAATATTAACAAATCCATAAAATGACTAAACATTAATAGGCAGATATATATTATATATATCATAGGCACATACGGGCTTGAATCATTTACTACGGTGAGTTCGATGTGTTCAAAAAAGAGGACGTGATGTATGTCTATACGTATATTGTGTTTGCATTCATATATATATATATAATTATATAAGGCATTATAAAGTGTAAAATAATGAAAATACGAGTATCGATTTGAAACTTTTGCGGTATAATATTGTTTCTTAATTCTGCTTCGACTAGAGACTTTGGGAGCCAATGTCAACTAAAAGGTTGCACAGATCTGCATGTTTTGGTGTGTGCATACGCGAGAAGCGATTTAAACATCGATTCGAAGAATCTTAAAAAGAATTCCGTGTTTTTTCGTGAAAATTTCTTCGTCTTCAGCGACGGCCGGGCGAAGCATGATTTCAAATTATGTTAGTATGATAATTACACTCAAGGAGAATTACTGTTCCCTATCCATCGATTCATTCTCTAAATCGGTGTTGGGAATTCAACGTAGAAATTTTTTGCTATTTCTTTTATTTTTTTTTTATTACATTATTTTCAACAATTCTTTCTGATAAATTCCAAAGCAAACCTAGATTTAAATTTTTCCTCGTATTTATTAATTTATGAAAAATTTATAAGCATTTTATGCTTTTAAATTTTTCTCTCATTAAAGGGAAAATAGCTACTAAAACTATATTGAGGAGTAAATAGAATGCAATGGCAATATCAGCTAGGATGGTGAATTTGTTAGGATTTTTTAGGAAAGCTTAGGAGGAACAGTGTGAAAAGCTACAAATTCATTGATTTCCAAAGCGAATAAAGCTTTTATGAAAAGGACGAAGGCCAAAATAATATGAAAGAAAATAAATGAAGTTGGAACAAATGTAGTAGAAAACAATTGAAATTAAATAATAAGTGAAATTGACAGACTTCTTTATCTACTTTTCATATAATTTCGTAATTTCTGTGATTATCTCTGTATTGAAAATACAGAGAGTATATAAATACAATAGTAAACGCAATGTCGCTTGCGTTTTATTATTAAGGGAAATTTTCAAAACAACAATGTTCAAATAGAAATATCCTGAAACTTTCTTTTTCTCTCAGATTTATGTTATAGAATCTCCATAAATACACATATAAATGGGTTTTGGATTGAGTAGGAAAAGAGCAACTGCAAAGTTACATTTGCGGTATTATCCGTAAGCTTCTTGACCTTCATGATATTTGCCGAATCCTACCAGTCTGAATTGCAAATACATACATAATATTAAATGTTTCTCGAATCTTGTGTAGTTTACTCTATAGGAAAGTAACATAGTTCCGTGCAAACTTACACAGATTTGCACTCAGAGATAACCCGGCATTTATATGCGGTTACGAAAAGCAGGACATGGAGCACATTTTGTTTATTTGCAGTGAGCATGATACGCCTAGAGTTACACTAGAGAGTATGCACCGTGAAAGTAGAGTAGAAGCACGCGACCTCTTAACATATGACTTGACTAGAAGTGGACCAGACTTTGAGTTATTTAGAACGTTCGTTAAATGCGTTCTAGAAAAAAAGGAGTGAATGGCCCTCTGCGTGGCGATATTATCTAACCCTATTGAGGAAGCGTTTGATGATAGACAGGAGATACTATTAGGGGACTTTCGAAGGTCCTCTTGTCATTTGAGGTGGTATGTTATGAGTTCCAGAAGAGGCCCAGAGACAACCCAGATGTAAAGGTGGGACTAGTGTATCGGAAGTACTAATTGCTCTAAAATTCTACATCTGTTTTTGATAAGCATTGAAAATTTCTATCTTGTTTAAAGTGTAATTACCTTATTTATCAAGATCATCAATAATATGGACTTTTTCGTGCATTAAATATTTAATAGTCCCTATGATTAGAGTGTCATATACATATTACGGTATATTTCTCCAAAACTATAACATTTTTTGCTCAAGTTCTAATCTATGTATAATGTTATTAAAATCTTTCGTTTATGTATAATGTTATAAAAATCTTTCTATTTTGTAACCTATTCGAAAAAAAGGAGCAGGTTCTATTTATTATAATATCTAATATCCCTGGCGGTAGACTGAAAAATTTATGCATAATTCGGCTAAGAAAGTTGAAGTGATATCATATTATATATACGTATATATATATATATATATATATATATATATCTATTTTTTTATATATGTGTGTCAAAGTAATGGTAGTCTCTTAAGTTATGACATGATTAAGGGCAACATAAAACTCTATTCAGCAAAATAAGTATACAATGATTGGACCGAAGGTGCTGACCAGAATTGTTCACTTATGAGGAGTAAATTATCGAGTTGGAAATATAATAATGCTCGTAAATAATTTATTAGAAATACTATGTACACTTAAAAGTTTATAAGCACGTAACTGTTTATTGAAAACTCGTAGTAGTGCGAATTGCAATGGTACCTAACAAATTTTATTTTTATTTTCACATATCGTGTAGAATATTAATTGAAAAAAAAAAACAATTTATAAAGATTACAAAGCTATTGCTTTAGAATGTTATGTGAGAGAGATCTGAGGTTATTTCTAAAAACGTCAGCAAAAATTTTGTCAGAAACCGTTTGGCTTTATATTCTATCTTATACCTCGAACTTGACGGTGAACATATCAGTTGTTACAAGAACATTTGCCGATGACACTGCTGTCCTTACAAGCCAACGCTACATGAAAATTGATTCACACACAAGCCGCACCGCACCGATAATTCTCTTACAGCTGTAACACTCACCAAATAAGCATAGTTACAGATTACCAAAGATGACGATAATGGCAGTACTAGTGTGTGACACCACTATAACTCCAATCCTGTAAAAATACTATCAGAAATATGTAAATTAAAGTGTGGTAACACGGAAAACTTGTTGCCCTGCTTCCATCAGTCAAAATCAGTCATATAAATACAGTCCATTCTTCTTGGTCAAAACAATACATTGTATCAACAGTGTTTTTTGACATTCTACGCAAAAGTGTTAATTGTTGGCGCCGAGGTTATATTAATTGAGCATATGCCAATATGGTTTATTTCATTATTGTTACCGAAACGTCCAATGTGTGTTCTAACATTTCACGTAAGCCATAGTAATACAGTCAAATAGAAATGTGATGGCGAAAATTAGATACATTTTTTTTAGTCACGGGTCTAAATAAAGTGACACAAAATGTTAATAATCTATGGGAGGTAATGAGATAAAAAACATTTAATTCATTCTATGTTATTATTGATACAATCACGTTCAAAGAAGAAATATAAGGCACATCCGAGATCACAACCGGCGTCAAAATCGTCTTCAATGGCTGACATAGTGAGCCATCGAGTGAATGATGTCAACAATGCAGTCGTCATTATCAGCGCTTCAACAGGCAACTACCAATATCAGGCACATGAGAAGGTTATGGCCTAATTCATTGAAATAATTATCTGTCAATAGAATACAAGTATTGATAGTGTAATTCATTCGGCCCTTTTGCTAAATTTTTCTACAAAAATTAATACGTCAAATCTGAACGAGAAAATGTCAAAGTGCACCTAAAATATTTTTATAGATGTTTTATAATAATACTTATTAAGAAATCTCCTGGTACTTAAATGGAAAAGTCAAAGTTATTAAGTTAAAAAACATAATTTTCGAAATATATTCAATGCAATGTCAGAGTGTCTAAATGCGTAATTGGTAAAGTGGTATAATTGGTCAATATAAATTATACCATTCCTTAAATAATAAAGATGAATATATTAATTTTATCGCAATAAATTCAAAATATTCAAAATGTTATGTTTCCCCACATGTAAAAAATTGCAATAATAAAACTATTTTAACTCCAATTTTTACTTTGAACAATAATGAAACTGAGAGTGAAAGAAATATCGCAGAATATAAACAATTTTTCAGTATCTAGGTTATCTTTCTCCCCTTTTTTATGTTAAGCTATGCTTGAATAATAGTCCGTTTGTATTATTTAAAGATTTTCGTAAAGAACTAGATTCCATGGAACATGTGTAAGATATTATAAAACTTAACAAGCATGCACTCTTCAGTCGGTCAGAATAATTTAGTCAAATTCAGTCAATGAGAGTCAGTTAGTAAGAGCCAGTAAGCTACAGCAAAAGTCGAACTACTGGTTGGATACATCTTATTGCAACTGTCCCTCCTAGGTGCCGCCATAACTAACATCGAACTTATTTTGGTCTTTGAATCACCATTTATTTTGTGTTATTATCAGTTTCGCACAGTGCTTGTGATTCATTGTGTTTAATTCTAATTTGAAAGAACATGTTTATGTTCCGTTTATTTGCTGAATTTTATTTATTTATTTATTTCCAATCGTTTATAATTGTTTTCTGTAATTGTAGGTCTTACTGTCAATACCATGCAATAATACACTTAAATATATGATAAAATTAGATTGGATGTCACGTTCATTTAATGATGCCAGACTGTTCTTCTGATACTAGCGAAGATCGTTCATCTGAAACTATATTACCCTCTTCTTTATATCAGCCATCATTTCGCCAAGGGTAGCTGGAGCTTCATGGAATTTTCGTCAAGCTTACTTCGTAGAATTAATAACAAAAACTAAACTCTTTATAGAAGTATATTTACAAGATTGATCACTTAATTAAATTATTCATGATTCGTATAATTCAATTAGTAAAGTTTTATGTAAATATGTACTAATTAAAAGGGCATACTCATTGGTAAATGAATATACTGATTAGATATATTAAACGACTATTTAAACGAGTGAACGGTTACATTCATAGTAACATTATTAAAAGTTTGTACGTCTTCCCTTCTAGTAAAATTTTTCTTCAAATATTTTTGGATCCAAGTACCAGTCTGAAATTTGAAACCGTGGCCTTTTGTTACTAAATTTATAATTAGCCAATGCGGTAATAAATCTTTTCTTGTTTCTGATTATAATAAATACCTTAACTTCAGTTACAAGCTCTACTCATTGTCTTCACTTTACTGTGGATTTAAAACCATTTTAAGAGTAAAAAACTTACATCAATGTAATCTGTAGCTAAGTACATAACTTTGGATTAAGTATTCATATATAATCATAACCCATATATTGAAAGTATTCCAATGGAACTCCACTACAGATTGTGTCATTACGAATGAAAATCTCATATGTTACAACCTATCAGAAACCCTATATATTGTTATATATGTTTCATCGTACGGTGGTTTAAAATGATAATACAAAAATTATTTAAAAAAAATTTAACTATCTATTTCTTCATAATTTCTTTCCATACAATTCTTATAATTAATCATTCCTTTTAAATAAATTATTTACATTTAAGCTTACTTATGCTAAGGGGCCGTGCTTTTTGCCAAATTTCATGATTCTCAGTCAACAGAAAGTCCCTTATAAGTTTTAATTTATTTGCGACTATCAAAATATGTAGCATATGTGGCCGGATCGAAAATATATTTTTTTCCACAAGCGTATATGTATAAAAAAAATTTAAGTGACATAACTGAAAATTAACGAATCCAGGATTTTTTTCTTTACTTGTGTTGTGAGATCTTGTTTTTTGCCAAATTTCATAATTCTAGGCCGACGTGGAGTACCGTATAGGTTTGATTTATTTGCAAGTGTCAATAAATCATAAATGGCCGTATGTTCAGAGTTATTTTTATTGCGTATACTTAGAAGCTTGCCTTTTTACAGCTCTAAGGAACCAAAGGTTTAAGTACTTGACATTAATTTCAACTTGATACTTCCACGCGTTCCCCGAAAAATAATCTTGACCGACAGACAGGCGGACAACGAATGCATCATACAAGTATTCCTTTTTTTTCCTGTCGATGTAGGGAACCTTAAAAGTAGTCGAATAGATTTTTTTAATTTTGAATTTGTTTATCACTTGCGAAACTAGTCGAATTTGATAGCATATGCTACACAAGTTTCGTCTCGCATTTAAAAAATGTTTAAAGTCATGGAACTTTGTACCCTTTAAGTCTATAATAATATTTTTTTCGCCATGTAGGTATACTTTTTATTAGTATTATTTAAAAGATTGTTTAGTTTAATTAGTCCAAACAAATATATATATATATATATATATATATATATATATATATATATATATATATATAATTTCTTGACATTTTTAGTGACAGTACAGAATAGAAAAGATGGAAAGAAATCTAATTAAGGTAAGCCTTTGTTGACATTTCAATCGTTTCGAGAATTAATTTCACTTAATGACTAATCATGCCCGTGATTTCGCACGCGCAAACACACGTCACTTCTAAGCATATCTCTTCCGCCGTAATTTCATTGCACGATTTAAAATACATGTAGCGCCATCTATTGCTGTAGATAGATACACTGTACAT
Organism: Druceiella hillmani; assembly: GCA_039881145.1. Taxonomy (NCBI): domain Eukaryota; kingdom Metazoa; phylum Arthropoda; class Insecta; order Lepidoptera; family Hepialidae; genus Druceiella; species Druceiella hillmani. The sequence goes on from JAYKKI010000045.1 coordinate 16,087,592, forward strand.
TTAACTGATTACTATGTGCCGAGTGCATGCAGTGATTACTATACGTCGAGGCACTATTTTATCGGTGTTTTAGTAATTCAATGTAAAGCCATTTTCAAAAATATTTAATTCACGTTCTGTTGTGTAAATGAAATAAAAACTAAATGTTATAACTTAAAGACGCCCTATTTTTTCCTGGGAATGTTAACTTAATTGAATGAATAGTTTTAAGTTGATGCTCCATAAATAAAAATAATAACAATTAAATGTCATTGCGTGATGTGGTATTATTTCTAGTTTCTTTAATTTCTTTACCACGACCTAGGTTTTGTTGTATTACAACATCTTCAGGTGGTATATTAGCAAACATACCATCTTTGCTAATAGCCCACCTGAAAACGTCGTAATACAACGAAACCTAAGTCGTGGTAAAGAACTTAAAGAAAGTAGAAATAATACTATATCACGTAGTTCCATTTAATTGTGAACAATGAATTTCTACAAAATTGACGCCAAATATATTCAATATTTATAAATTATAAATTTAGATACAACCTGATATTCCAAAAATGATCTTGATGGGTACTCTCACTCCTCTTTCAGGCTACTCATTATTTTTTATAAACATTCTCATTGCACAGACATGCATAATTCACAATCTCTTTATTAATAGAGTTAAAATGAACAAGGCTTAATCGTTGGAATATAGTCAACGAAATAAATTAAATTGAAAAAATAAGAGAATAAAATTTTAATTTGATATTTCCATCGTTGTATTACACGCCATGGTTATCAAATTCTGTGTGTTGCACCAATACACTGGAAAAGCTTTAAAAATTTACTTGAGCATAGAAATGATATTTATATTCATATATTTGAATAAATTACCTAATAAGCTGAACACTGTCATAGCAACCGAATGTCACCCATTTCGTATTCAAACTTTAACCGTGCCAAGTATAGCTTGAAAATAATCTGTAATAAAGTTTCCACTTGATACATAAAATATTTATTTACCTGTACTGTTAAGCAGACACTTGTTCTTCGTGCACACTAACTTTTCATACTCATGTAGTCGGCATTTTTTATAATACCAGCGATTCAGAGAATAAATTCGGATTTCCACTTTCTATCTTCCCATATTTATTCAATTACTGAATCGCATGAGTTCTCGCAACAGAATGATTTGTACGCGACGAAAGAATTGTTTCTACTTGTTAACATTATTTATTGCAAATATATAAAGATATTAAATTTAAAAGTGAGAACAGAATTTATAGAAAAGCATAAGTTTGCAAGCATGGTATATTCTTAACTTTGGGTAAATTAAATTGATATTTAACTACTAATTTTGTCAAATATTGAAAATATTTGGCGTTAATTTTGTAGAAATTCATTGTTTACAATTAAATGAAACTACGTGATATAGTATTATTTCTACTTTCTGTAAGTTTTTACCACGACCTAATTAGTGGTATAACCTTGTTCTAACTTTCATATACCTTTGCTTTTGTATAAATATATTACCGAGAATAACTTCCATGTAATTTTATTACATACACCGGTACATTTACATTGTACAACCTCATAGAATAACATGAATTGAATTTATTACCCTCACTAAAATACTAGTATATCGTATAACTCTTGGAAATATAATAAAACCTGCACCGCTCCCCTGCAATAAATTCATTAACATAAGCAGTGGGAAAACCCACACAAACCCTGCTTCAGCTATTGTGTTTGAAACATATAAATCCTGTTGGATGTGCCCAAGAGTTAATCTTTGCTAATAGCCCATCTGAAGATATTGTAATACAACGATACCTAGGTCGTGGTAAACAACTTAAAGAAGTACAACTTATAGTTTCATTTAATTGTCCTAATGTTGTGATTAAAAGAAATCAAAATTTGCCCCAAATTTGTTTTTCTTCCTACATTTTATTATGTAATGTATTATTTTACCTAACTGGAAATTAATTTCCATTACGTAGACAAGTATACAATTATAGTTTTCATCTTATTGTTAACTATAATACATTACTCTGTTAACGATAAGTATAACTACCATAAGAAGTAACTTACATAAATACATAAAAATGTATGTGCCAAGATCTGCAAAAAATGTTACATATTGTTTTACAATATTATTGCTATAATTATTTAATATATGAGGCCTTATTTAATATGTGAGAACAGAGGATTCAAATAACTTTGTCCGTGTCACTAATTGCCAAATAGCCGTACATATTCGAGACGGTATTTGTTTGGACTTGTTATTCATGTGGCAGGCATGAAATTTCGATTGTCCTCATATTACATTCGATTTGATATTGGATACAAACGTAATGATAATATTTTACTCAAATTTTAACTTTATGACTGAAAGTTTTTTATAATTTTTAATTGGATTCTCGATTTAGTTTAAGTTATTCGTAATTATTTCTTGCAGAAAATATCGGGTTTTATATTTATTTTGGTGATAATTAATATCTTTGTTATGGTCAATATTTACTGCTGCTTTCATTAGAATCTGAATTTTCTGTAAGCTTTCTAATATTTTCTGTCACGTTTCTTTTATCCACATTTTACGATAACCATTATAGGTGTAATTGTAATAAACATGAGTGCGATATATATGTGCGTTAAATATTCTAGCAGTATTGGCGAGACATGAAAGCTGGATGCAAAACTTATATAAATTTACTATAAAATATTGAGAGAAGTACATCGAATCTTATTTTTCCATTTACAATTATTACCCTGTTTCAACTATTTTGAAAGCTACCGTCATTATTAGGTTTAGCAATATGAAATTTTTCAGTGTTTTGCGTTTTTATATTTTTATTTAAGTTAACCTGCATTTACAAATTTCTAATTATTGTATGCTCAAATTTTTCTAAGGTGATTTCCGAAGCCTATCATCGGCCTTTGAGTCGGCTACTTTTATTAAGATCTGGATACCAACACAATCTTTGAGTGCTTGGTACCACCGAATCATAAAATGTAATTTCATTTATAAACAAATGACTATAAGCATAGTTTGTAGTTGCATCAGTAGATACTTTGGATTTGCAATGGATATTTCCTAAAATAACATAAATAAATGTTAGAATGTCATAACCTTACCATTATTTTTTATTAACCAATAGTAATTTTTATAAGTTTATTTCTTTTTAAAATATTTAATATTTTTGGCGTTAATTTTGAAGAAATTCATTATTCACAATTAAATGAAACTACGTGATGTAGTATTATTTCTAATTTCTTCAAGTACTTACATAGGTTTCGTTGTATTACAACATTAAAGAACTTAAAGTAAGTAGGAAGTATACATCACATAATTTAATTTAATTGTAATTTATTTATTCATATTTTAATGTACATACACATACATTTGGCCCACTTATGGCTACTAGAGCAATCTCGTATACATGTCAATTATATACATATTAACGACAATTTATTAATTAAAATTGTTTACTAAACATTACCTAGATATTATTTATGTGTACGTTATGAAGAGAAAAAGTTTAAACTTAGAAAATGTACTTTTGCACTAGTTTACTATAAAAAATGTGCATATATTCAGTGCTCCTGTAAGCTTTATATATCTGGCGCTTAACATCGATAGCTGAGGAATGTTTTTCCGATATTCTTATTGTAAAATACCTGGTTACATAACTTTTCAAGCATATCAATATGTATGTACGTGTATAGAAAGCTTTGAACAATTTTAGCGAAGGATATACACCTACTGATCATAAACAATTTAAAATATTTTCAGCGAAATGTAAGTTATTTTAATTGAATTTCTCATTAATATGGGCAAAACTGAACTTGTTAAAATTGTATTTAGCTTGCAAACTGTGGCATGGTGGCTTGTATTTGTAATTTTTTTTCACATTATCCATCCCTCATGGGGACTTTTGTTTACCAAATGGATCATTATTTAGATCGCTATATAACTCGTTCGTATAATACTGAAAGAAGTTAATTACATTATTCAAACACCATAAGAAGAAAGTAAAATCAGATGAACGATTAATCGCTGTCATAGAATATTTCAATAATTTCTGTATATAATTGTAGCTGAGAAAAAATGTTGATTTTACATAAATAACTTTCAAAATTATGATTTTACAAGTATGTGAGGTAGTTTTGGATGAAATAAACTCATGTCTTTTTACTCACATACACAATCCTATCTAAAATCCTATCTGCGGCAAAAAGTCAGATGAAATTGAAATGAATTTTGAATAGCCACTAAATATAAATTTAAATACTGAAATTAAGAGCTTTTGTCCTTCAAACGAAGCTTTCTTTGTTCTTAGTAGTACTATAAGATGTTGGTCTAATTCCTTTTCAGAATATTAAAATTGTTACATAGTTTGATATGATTACACTTCATTAATTTACACATAACAAAATAATTATAAAAACTTGAAAGTTAAGTCTTTGTGTGTAAAAGTTATAATAAAGAACATATTTAATATCCATATGGGTGATTCTATGTATCAAACTAATCAACGAATTGTATTTCTGTAAAAAATATTATTTTTTTTTTTTTTTTTTTTTCTTTTCAATCATCATGCGATCGGCTTCATAAGCCCTTAACAGATCTGTTGTAGGAGTTTATTGGCAGGAGAGATCTATTCCTCCTGTAAGGAAATTGTCTCTTATTCTATTATGATGCTGATTATCTAATCAAGTCCCAAATGTGTTGCCTTTTGAGCCTTCTGTCATTTAATGGTTCACATAATGCTGTAGCTAGGGTGTTTGTATGAGCTTTTAGGCGGTTCTGGAAAGCTTTTGCTTTATGTTCCACTTCTTCCATAATGGTGTTCATCTCTGTGTACTCATGCAATTCACTCGTTTTGATAAACAGAGGTGCATTAGTTATTGTTCTGAGTGCTTTGTTCTGCATTCGTTGCAAAATTTCCACGTTAGATTTTTGTGCTGAACCCCACAGCTCACTTCCGTATGTCCACACCGGCTTGATTACAGTTTTATAAATGAGTATTTTATTTTTCAAGGTGACATGTGATCTTCTGCCTATTAGCCAGTTAAGGTTTCTGAGTCGTATGTTCAATTCATCGCGTTTCTTCTGGATATGAGTTTTCCATGTTTGCTTCCTGTCAAGATGCATGCCCAAATACTTTGCTGATTCTTGATGTGGTAGAATGTCGTTTCCAAGTTTAATTGGGGGACAATTGCCCTTTTTCAAAGTATAAGTGACATGCACTGATTTGGTGGAGCTGGCCCTAATGCGCCACTTTTCCATCCAATCGTTAACTTTGTGTAGGTGTCTTTGCAGAACTAAAGAAGCTACACTAGGGTTTTCATGGTTACAAAGTGCAGCGGTGTCATCAGCGAATGTGGCAGATAGGACATTATCTGTTGTGGGGATATCTGCTGTGTGCATCAGATATAAGATGGGGCCCAAAATAGAACCCTGCGGTACTCCAGCTTTCACATCGTGGAAGGCAGAGTATGTGTCGTTGATTTTAACTCTGAATATTCTATCCTCCAAATACGATTTCAAGAGCAGGTAGAAGTTGTGAGGAAGGTGTTTCTTCATTTTGAAAAGCAGACCCAAGTGCCAAACCTTATCGAATGCTTGTTGCACGTCGAGAAAGGCGGCCGAGCAGTACTGCTTCTTTTCGAGAGCTTCTCTAATTCTGTTGACAACTCGGTGAACCTGTTCTATGGTTGAATGGCCAATACGAAAACCAAACTGATGTTGCGGGATGAGATCGTTTTCGTTAAGTATTCGTATCAGTCTTCGCAAGATGATCCTCTCAAAAAGTTTCGACAAAACCGGCAGTAAACTAATTGGCCTGTAAGATGATACAAGATGTGGAAGCTTGCCAGGCTTTGGGATCATGATTATTTCTGATATTTTCCATATCATTGGGACATATCCAGTTCTAATAACACTGTTAAAAAGGTGTGTTAAGGCGATGGAAGCCTTTTTAGGTAGTTGTCGTAGAATTTCAGCTGTTATCAGGCAAAATCCAGGAGCCTTGTTTAACTCAAGACCTTTTATTTCCCTTTGGACTTCGCGAGGCGAGCAGCTTTGCATTGGGAGACATAGCTGCAGGTCAGTTTCTAGGTATTCTTGTATTTCCTGTTCGGTTTCTAAGTCACCGCTATTTGGAGTGAAGACTTCATACAAGAAATCTCCAAATACTTCAGCCCGTTCTTTGTCCGTTCGTGTCCAAGTATTGTCGTTCCTCCTGATAGGATGTTGTGCAATCTGAGGCGTCACTCTACTACTTTTTACCGTGTTCCACAATGAGTATTCATTTTTAGCTTGGGGATTTAGGTTTGCCAATTTATCCTGTAGGGTTTCCTCTTCGATGTCTTTAAGGTATTGTTTTAAATCCGCAGCTGCTTTATTAAACGCCCTTTTGTCTTCGGAGTGTCGACTGCAGTGCCACACTCTTCTGAGTCGTCTCTTCTCCAGGATCTTGATTTTTATATCCCTAGGTATATTCTTACTACCATGATTTAACGTGGTAACCGGTGTACAGTACCAGGCAGCTGTTTGTATTATCTGTAAAAAATATAAATTTTGTTTCTTGCTAGAATCACATTGGAGAGGGGCAAAAGTAAAGAAAATGTAATGAAATTCGTAACTTTTATACTTTAGAAATGAATACAAAGATAATCAATGCTACTCAATTGCTTTCTTTTATATGTAGTCATTGCCTAAATGAATTAAAAATAAACAGTTAACTAATATTAACCATGGCCCTATTGTCAAAATGAATCTCCTTTTCACTATTATGGAGGTTTATGTGATTCGACGACCCTGTCGAGTTTGTAATGTCATGATTAATATCATATCATGATAGAGAATACAACGATAAATAATCTGCACTTTGTTTTATTTATATAGCTCAAAGAATTTTGTAGAAATAGCATTTACAAACTGTTATGGAAATTATCTCCTAGCTCAAAGAATCCTTTAGAAATAGCACTTGAAAACTGTTATGGAAAATAATCTAAGTTTTCATAAAAATACAAGATTTCCCATTTGTCTAAATGATGGTTTTGACAAAACTTCTAATGAACTTATTTTTATCATTTAATCTATACAACCGTCGTATTTTTTTTCTTGTAACTTCCGGGCCTGGAATTTTGCTACCCTCTTTTGACAGATTATTTTCAGAAATTGATAAAAGTTTTCACACAATACCTTCTAATTTTCTGTTCAATTCGATGGATAGAAATACCTGCATGCCTAACAGTTAAGTTTTTTTAACAAACTGCTATGAGTGTCTATAATTTGTACCAAAAACCTGTCTGTAATTTATGCAGAATAACTTTGTGCGTCAAACTGGCTACGTTTAAAACGCGTTCTCTAAAAGTATATAATTTTCTTTTCATTGAAATCGCAAATCGAACAATGACTTTGTTAGAAACGGTCAAGAATTGTATATGCTTCATATTTTTTACTTTGTGCTATAATCACTTATACATAAAATAGAATTGTTATTGGTTGTATACCAGTATAGCCAAATTACACATAGGAAGATAATAACGAAACATATGTTTCTATTAGATATGATATTAAATTTTACTTTCTTTCTATTTAAAAAAAATTAAACATTTTTTGATTAATTTTCTGCTTATTCTTTGCATAGGTGTGATTCGTTAAACCAGATACCACAATAATGAAAATGAACAAAATGTTTTAGATATGACTCACGGAATCGAGATTATAAACGCTATAATTTTTCTTTTGTAAAACCACTTCTTTCAGAGAATTTACATTTCCGTCTATTCTCGTTTTTGCAACTATACCATTTAGTTAATATTTATGGAGGAATATTCGAAATAAATACACTTAGTTCTAAACAAAATCTCTTATTTCGTGGAAAAATCAACATAATTTACAATTAGTTTAAGCGTATACTTACATCTAGGGGATTTTCCCATTTACCTCTAAGAAGCAAAGCTAAGTATTTGCAAATAAATTATAAACGACACATTTACCAGGAAAGCATATAAGTGTGTGCCACAAATAACATGTGTAATATGTACACGTCAATATGATAGATCGCACGCTCGTATGAAAGTAAACACTCAGATGGAGTACAGTATCGCGGCATATCCACACAATATCCGCGTGTGCGAGTGTTTGAGAGTTCAATACCAGAGCCAACATATCCGCTCTGAAATAGGGATGATAAAACCTTTCATCGTTTTCTTCCTTAACCGTATGTTAGATATTTTTTTTCTTTTACGATAATCAAAATATGTCACAACAATATTTAAAATTATTTTCATTCTATTTCATTTTATTTACTATGTCGTTCAGTTTCACTTCTTTTCATTCAATTATTTAGAAATACTTATGTATATATGTATATATATATATATATATATATATATATATTTCTTTTTTTTTATTTCAATAAAATGATACTTTGTTGACATTCATTGTTTGACCTCACGCTCCGTAATAGCAATTATAAATATATAATAAAACAATTTTAATCCAAATCAACATGAATTTTCTACAAGACATAATTTTTCTAAAGGCTCGAACCTTTTATTAGAATTCAGTATTCACATTTTTCCTGACAGGCGTGCTTACCAATTTAGATTCCTTACCTATGAAATATTTAATAGACCTAGAAATTTGAAGTAATCTAAATTGAAAGCGTACTTCAGTTGATAATATAATTTTAAATTGGATATTCATATATAATTTTAGTTTAAACCGCATAGAAAATTAAAATATATAACAATTTAACAGTAAAATCGATTTTACCGACTCGGTTGTGAGGCTCAAAATGGTATATTTAAATATACTGTTTAGAGATTTAAAGTTATTTAAACTTAAAAGTAAATTTATTTGCTAATATAATGACAAGTTTATTTGTTGCGAACGATTTTCTTTAATTTCGTAGTTTTTGAGATATTTTACATATGTTCAATGCTGAGAAAGTGAACTAGAAGAAAATTTAGAAGTAAAAAAATAATATTTTATTGTTTGTAAATAATTTAATAAAACATCGTAGACAAGGCTTCAACATTAATAAAATGTTGGAGCACAACAGTCAAAACCTTCCATTAGCAAATTAAAACGACTACCTTGCGCTGGTGTAGAAGTTTTTGTAAGTCTCAAAAATATACCAGTCGTATCTGACAATACCAGGTTTGTGAAAGGGGATACCTTTTCAACATAGAGGAGTAACGGGATGCTATATAATTACGAACCATTGCTTAATCCACTTCTAAAGCATGTAGGAGATACATACAAATTTAATAACGACTATAACCTTTGATGTTTCAAGTCAAATTTAAATCTTTGATAAATTATGCTCCTAACATAAACTTCTGTGCTCATTATTACGATACAAAACAAATAAAGCAATTTCTGCGAAATCTCAATTATTTCTATCTGTTCCCAAGAATTTTCTACCTTTCTTCAAGTCCATTTGTAATAGATTTGTGAGAACACGTAAATAGGTTTTATATTGATACAAATTTATTTATCTTTAAAGTCTAATCAAATAAGTATTTATCAAGATAATCTCAGTTTATAATAGTTAAACCGTTAGTAGCCGACATGCGATTAAACTTAACCTACTTTTTGAGATAATTTTGCTTTGCTCCATTTGATATCTAAAATAATTGAAATACGATTATTTGCCTCAAATTCACAATTTTTTTCGAAGATTCCTGTCTGTGATTTTGTTTTTTCCATTTATAATATATATAGTAATTCAATTTAAATGAAAAGTTACTACATTTTACTTCATTTTTTATTAATTTACATTTAAATAAAATAATTTTCAATGAATTTATTTACATTCAATTAAAAATGATTGTTAGTAAAATAAACTTTAATGATTTTTCTTTCAATGTTCCGTACACTAAAGATAAAACGTAAAATTCGTGTATATTTACGACATTTATGAATTTTTAAATAGCGTTTAATTTCAAATATTTCTTAAATTGCGTTTAATTTAGAACAGAAAATATTTCATTCCTACTTTTTAACTAGAAGAGATGTATCTATCTTAAAAGAGAGGGAATTTTTGCTACGAATTCATTGTTTACAAAAGTTCCTGTATCAATGTTTACACAGTTGTATTCCTGAAACTGCGTAAACTATGATACAGGGACGAAAACAACATGGACTGGCAAAAGTAAAGGATCCGTACGTAATAAAAGAAGAGATCAAGTACAAGCTATATTTGTACAATTATTATTTCATGCCATCAACTCCCCAATTAAATTAATACTTCACAAACAGCAATGCCGTACTAAATCGCATATAGGCGTTGTTGCAAGGGGAGCATTTCGATTCAGGCAAATTAAAAAATTTGAAAAACCTGTAAAGAAAAAATTTTTCTCTTACATCGGGACTTATAATTTTTTTGAAATTGTTTTATCCAAAACTAATAGTTCATCTCTCCTAAGGAAACAATTAAATTCGTGCCAGAATTGTTCAATCAATTTATTCTCTTTTTCTTTACAGATACTTTTAAAAAATAGAGAAATTAATTCTAAATAAAATCTTCTATCACATATAAATGTCCAAAATAAGACAAAAATTAGTCTAAAAATATATTTGCAACTAGAAAACTAAAATTCCTTCTTAAAAACAAAGATAAGTATTTGCATATAAATAAACACGGTATATGCATCCAGAAAGCACGTAAGTGTTCGTCACAAATAACATATGTAATATGTAAACGTCAAAATGATCTGAAGTGTCGCATACTCATACAAAAGTAAACACTCTGAAGGAATACTGTATCGCGGTACATCCGCACAATATCCGCGCGTGAGAGCACTCGAGCGTTCAATACTCGAGCCAAGATATCCGCTATAAAATGGGGCTGATAAGAGCTTTTCATGATTTCCTTCCTTCGCCGTATGATCGACAATTGTTTCCTTATACGATAAACAAAGTACGTCACAATACAATTGAAATATATATATTTTTATAATATATATTTTTTACTGACTATGTATTAAAAAAAACAACTTTAAGTATGTTTTGCTTATTTGGTATATATAATCCATATTTGTATCATTATATAAACCAGTTTTAAAGCAATTTTTCCCATATTTATTCCTTCATAAATAGTGTGGAAAACATGTCATTTAGTTGTGATTAAGATTTCATGAGAAAAAAGACTGAAATGTATGTTAATTGTTGGGTAAACAGTGATAACTATTTAATAAATAACTAAACATTAATGAGTGTTAAACATATATATTAATAGTTCAAAATTCTTAAATTTCATAGCGTTTATATTCTTGAAATGAATTTTTGAAATTGAAGTTAGTCCACCGTTAAAAAGGATAGACAGTCCCTAACAAAAACACGACTCAAGTATACGACCGCTATTGAGGTGATAAAATATAATTTGTATTTAAAAAAAAGGCAAACCTATTTTAAGAAGATAAACAATATAAAAAAAACATCGAAATTGGAGCCCTGATCGAATATTGTTATCCACGCAACCACTACAGAGTTAATAATTGGTCTCTTTTGAACAAATTTCCCCACTTCAAATTGGAGAAATGTATACTTGATAGCTTATTTAATGTCACATCACTTGCATAAATGAATGTACTTTTAGTTAAATTGTTCGAATTAAGCTTAAGTAAGAAAAGACGATCACCTTAAGATGATAAGTATTTTCAATCAGCAACAATTAGCGATATTTTCAATATTTGACCTAAAAACTCGGATCTTATTGACGCTCAACATTTATGTTTTCTTAGACTCGCGTCCACATTGATTTAAAACACCATGTGAAGTGAACTTAGTATCCGCAGAAAGTTTAAATAATCTATATTGAATGAGTACTTCATATAATAATAACATTTAAATTTTACGCTCTAACATAATTTTTATTTAAATCAGCAGAGAAATTCCTTCAAGTCTTAAAAGTTTCAGGAAACAATATAATCAAATTTTGACCAAGTCAATTTTGAGAGACAAATAGTATTCCTCAGAAGAGAAAAATAAAACTCACAAGATCACTCACATTTTTTTTTATCTATCAGAATCGAATTTCGCCAAAATATTTGACCTGGAAACTTGATATTTGGGATTGTAATAAATAAGTCTTTAAAATATTTATAAGTTAATTTTAGAAGTTTCAAATTAAGAACGCCAAGTTCTTTTAAAGTTTTATATATTGGCTAGTTATAACGAATATAAATGTATTTTTTCGTAATTTTTGGTAACATATCCTCAGAAATACACGCTAAAGTGTACAAAAAGTGCAATACCTGAGATATTCACCGAAATGTACAAAATGTGCAAAAAGTGCTCCGCTTCATTATTCAGAAATAAATCCACCAAAAATCAAGAAAAAACAGAATTAATAAAATTTTTCTAGAAATTCACAGAAAAATTATAGTGATAATTATAATTTTTTTAGTTTGCAAGACAATCGCAATATTTTACGTCTGTGAAAGATTCAATGGGATAAAATTTATAAGGTGAAAAATTTTGATGTAAATAATTTACTACGATATTGTAGGCGCCTAAGTTACTAGGAAATCAAACAATTAGTGTAAGTTCTCTTCGTCGTACTTCGTCGTACTTTCGTATTTCCCAAAATTGTTTTGGCTTACCATCCTGGCTGGACATAACATGCTTGTGAAAGGGAATATTTTTTCAGCATATAAGAAGTGACAGGATGCCATATCAATTTCTCTTTTTGCTTAATTAAATTCTATAGAAGCACGAAGGTATTACAAATTATGAATTTTTAATGATTTTAGTCATTGTTACCTCCAGTCAGTTTTTAGTTCAATAAATCTTGCTATTAACATAAACTTCATTGTGTACTTCTTTTCAAATAACTCAAGTTGATTTTTTGTAGTAGGTACGTAAGAATACATAATGAGCTCTAAGGAAGTACAAATGCATTCATCAATATAGCCTAATGAAAAAAGTACTAATCGAGATAATTTCTGATTACAATAATCACAATCTTTGAAAGCCGACGTGGGCTTTTAGATGATCCCACCTATCGTAGGAAGAAAACAACTTTTGTTTTCTTCCAATCGATATATAATGTAAGTGAAATTCGATCAATTGTCTCAAATTTACAAGAAGTAATTTTTGTGAAGTCCCTGATAGCAATATATCTGTGATCTTGTTTTCGATTAGCAAATTAGAAAGGTTTTGTTTTAACACGATTATTTTCCACTTAACATTAACTGAACAGATTGTACTTTTAGAAAACATACAATTTTAGAACACGAATTTGATAATGACACCTACTTAGATATGAATATTACTTTCGAAAAAATATTAATACCTTGAACTAAAAAAATCGAAACTTGATATTTCACATTTAGATTTATTGTTCTTTTTAATGTTAGTAAATTTAAATAAAACAAAAACGAAGTAAGAAAAAGAAGACAAAAGGGAAAAATCCTCTTTCAAGGAAAGAAGATTTTTTCTCTACGAATGTATTGAGATATTTTATATTTTATATTTATATATTTTTAAAAAATATGTTCTCTGTCTCTTTCTCTCTCTCTTTCTTGTTTTTGATGATACTTTTACTACCACAATAATGAAAAAATCCCAAGTGGCGTATCCTCATATCTAAGAAACTATAACAAATGATGCGTCTATTGATATATTAATTCATATGTTTATTCCAAAATTGTATCTGTGATCTAAGTATTAATTACGGTTTCGTGTTTATTTTATCACAATTCAGTGGCAATAGACATTTCCAAGCATCACTGGAAGTAATGCCTATGACTGCCACGTTGATTAGGCCGGTTAACGACCCCAGTGCGTAATGGCCTTTACCAGTGACATTGCTGCCCATCACTAATCTGTGATAATTAGCTACGCGATTGCAAACATCACTCCAATCTATTTTGATAAGCGCCTGACAATCGAAAAATAGATGTTGCAGTAACGCCGTAAGCTTTATAAAGTACGTCCATAAGCGTAAGGTTCTCGAAACTTTTAGAAGGTTTTACTGTAGGATATAAATAGGCCAAAGTACAACTTCAGAGTTGACAACAGTCAGCGCTGAAGTTTGTGAACATTGTAAAGTGAAATACATAAAAGATAATGGATTTAAATCGGTACCAAATACGGATTATATTATTTTACGAATTTCGTCTGGGTCACGATGCAGACTGCCACAAATATTAAATGTCATGCAATGAGCGAGTCGGCAAAGATTTGGTTCAGAAAATTCCGGAATAAGGACCACGATCTTGAGGACGAACCTCGTATCGGACGTCCTGTTGAATTAGACGTTCAAATGTTACGACGCCTAATTGAGGAGGATCCTTGACTGACGACTCGTCAATTGGCAGATGAACTACACTGCAGTAATGGCACCATAAAAACACATTTGCATAAATTGGGAAAAGTTTCAAAATACAGTGTTTGGATACCCCACGAGTTGTCTTCGTATCACCTTCAGTCCAGAGTTGATACCTGTCAACAGTTATTGCCATTGAAACGTAACTTTGACTGGCTGAATCAAATAGGAAATGGCGATTGTAAGTAAATTACTGGGCTAATTATATTAATGGCTGGATGTCGGGAAATTCAGTATCCAAACCTGAAATAAGTGCCAAAAAGATGATGCTCAGTTACTGCTGGAATATCAAAGGCATTATTCATTGGCAGTTACTTCCAGAGGGATCTATAATTAATGCAAATACGTACTGTGAACAATTGGACCGATTAACTAAGAAATTGAGTAGTCAACATGATCGAGTTTATTTTCTACATGATAATGCTAGATCACGTGTCGAAAAACGTACTCGTGATAAATTAGGGGCGCTCGACTGATTTCTACTCACTCATCCATCATATCCGCCGGAGATTGCGTCCTCTGATTACCATTTATTCAGGTCTCTAAGTAACCATTTACGTGCAAAACGTGGCGACAAATAGTAGATAATAATTGTGCGTACTTAAATAGCATTTAGTGTAACATATACATTTTTACAGAAATATATATATTTCACTATAATATATATATATATATATATATATATATATATATATATATATATATATATATATATATATATATATATATAGTGTAGAGATAAATACGACTTCAAAATTCTGATACACGGCTTGAATGATCAGCGACAGAAGTGTCCACAGCAATAATGACAAATGTCCATCCCTCACTTAACAATTCCCACTGCATTGCAAATTGTTTCCGTTTCTCTATCAATCTCGTTACGTCTGGCCTTGTGTGATGTTAGGTTAAAGGTTTTTTTAATCGGTAGTTTAGTGATTTTTTTCTTCAAATTATGGCCGAAAATGAGGAAATGAATAAAAATATAAAAAATGAACAGTAAGAATGAGTGAGGTTTTAAAGAAATTTCAGTTGCAGATTCATAACAAATAACAAAGAGAATATAAGAATTATAACTCAATTTAATAATTTCACTACCAATTATGACCAATATCCCACCTGAAGATGTTGTAACACAACGAAACCTAGGTCGTGGTAAAGAAATTAAAGAAATTAGAAATAATACTACATCACGTAGTTTCATTTAATTGTGAATTATGACTAAGATAATTACTTAAGCGGGCTTAAAACGATCTGACGTATAACGTCGTCGTTTGCGATTAAGTGAAGAAAATGGGTAATTGCTTAATAAGTCATATACTTATAAGATTCCTATGTTTGGTGACGATACTTATGATATACCAGCTTTTTTATCCTTGGATGGCATTACTGAAAGATGTCTGGAGTTTATTCAGAAACCACTTATTGCGCACGACTTTCTCCAAAACAATAAACGGGGAGCATATATTAATACAAAGTTTTCTAAACCAACTATCGATATAATATTCAAGAAAATGTATACTCTTTAGGTAGGTAACAGTGGAAAAATACACGACAATATAAATGAGAGTCAAAAAATACATTTATCAGATGAATTGAACTTATTCCAGATTTACAAGATATTTAACGAAGTACATCCAAAGAAAAAGTATCGCACGTAAAAATTTCAACATATTGTTCAGCTACTCAAAAATGAATACGTATTCAACTAGCAATGGATTTCAAGCAGAGGAAAATACCTAGAAATTAAAATTCGTCCCTTCCTGGTGGTTATAAAAAAAGGTTTTGTCTCAACTCCGAAAACTTGAAATTACGAATTTAGCACACAAAAAGCTGAAATTTTTTATGATAAAAAAAGGAAAGCTCGTTCGAGAGCTGGGCACAATGCCATTAGATTTGTTAGATTAGATTTTGAGATGGACAAGGGACTTTCAAAAAATTTTCCTCTGCCAAATAGCACTACTAATGACGTTTAAACAATTGAGTTAATTCTTATTTAATATGCCTGATATTATGATTCGTCGTTTTACTTTTCCACCTATGATTAGAGTATTGAAAAAAGGAAGCAAATAACACGGCGTTTCATTTCCTTCATTATATATTTCATGAAATGGATATGTAGACCAAGTCTCTGACAATTTTTTGTGAATAATGTTTTAATCAAAATAAGAAATACACCATTTTACGTTATTCAATTACATAGTCCATGCCTATAATCGTTTGGAATCTGCCAGAGTTATTTTGATTTTAAGAGGAAACTGCCTATCTCAACTGTGAAATATAACGACCTGCAGTTCCTGAAAAAGCTATGTAGGCCTGAAACAATACGTTGTTATGACGAAATTCTTCATGCTAATGTAAAGGAAACGAAAGTTAATTAAACCAGTCATTTGAACAACTATCATTATTAACTCTAAAAGCACTACTCACACCTTCAAACCGGGTTATCTCAGTGCCCTTACTGGGATCCTTAACGACCCGCCTGATACAAAAGAGGGGACCATCGAAGGTTCCCTTATAGTGTCCCGTATCTACAGTCTCAGTGCTTCCACCCAACAGGCTTACAGTCTGTCCTTTCCCAAAGAGTTATTTAGTACCTCTATTTTTTCAAAAACGCAATAAAGGCACTGTGGACAATAATCTTTATAGTTCAAGTATTTTATTAAAATGATATAATATTTAATTAATTTGTAATGCTCAGAGTTTGTTTTCTGAAAGAATAAAGTTAATGTACATGTGCCTGGACAGAAATAAATATCATTTTCCTATTTACATATCTGAGTTTTCTTTCAAACAGCACATAAAATTAAAAAGTAATTATCTCAAAACAAAATGAAGAGGACACTACTCATTATTGTAGTGTACCCTTCAATTATTTCATGTTTTGCGTTTATATGAAAATTATTTGTTCAAATAATACAGATATTGAACGAGCAGGTGCTGTAGTAACACGCTCAGATTTCTCAAAACTTTTAAACCGAAATTATTATTCTGCGAATAATTTGGGTACCTACTGTAAACTAATAATACCATTCAAGTAGCGTCCTATTAATTTAAAGTAGGTACCTAAATTCAGTGAGAGTTATCTGTATTATACATGTTGTCCCTTACTTTAGGGAAAACTGCTGTCCTGAAATTAATGATAGTCTTCATACATGGGAACTTCAGTACTCGTATTTCGTTTGGAAGCTGCATCGACCTCAATAATTATTGCTTGCCAAGTTATCTTGTAATTTTTATTACATTTTATTAAAAAAAGTCAATTTCGCACCTATATTTTATAAAAAAAACCAATTTCGTACCTATATTTTATAAAAAAAAGTCAATTTCGCACCTATATTTTACAAAAAAAAGTCAATTTCGCATCCATATTTTATAAAAAAAGTCAATTTCGCTTCTCGAATGCAAAATTAGTTGAAACGTGTTTAATCTGAAATAGAATAGCAACGTTATATCATTTTTCTCCATTAAATTAAAAGTCGATGTCCTTTTTCTTGCATATATTTATTTTATTTGAATTCTTCCTGAGTAAACTTTTCATTGAAAAAAATTTAATTTATAAAGTATTCGCGATTAAAATTATCAGTCAATAAATATAACTGAACACCGTCTGAAATTTATAAGTGACTACAGCTGAATAGCGGAAGATCAGCTGTTTAAAGGTAAATGTATAAGTATTAAAACATCACTATTCAACATGATGGTCATATTAATTTATTCTGTAAAATCAAGGTAAATCAAGGTAATACCAATTGTAATATAATTACAACGTTTTCAAATTTATGTGAAAAAAGTGAATGAAAATCAAACAAACCGTTTAATTAGTAAATTACGTTACCAACATTCGGCCAAATAATATGATGTTAAGAATTTTTTGAAATTTTTTAAAATGTGTTTTTCCCTCAGAATTTTGTGAGCATAAAATTTATTGAAAACGCTAATAGATGATGTTGGCTGTACTGTGTCGTAATATATATATATATATATATATATATATATATATATATATACATATATATACAACTCTTTAAGCGCATAGACTATTACCATACCAAATTTAATCATATTTTGATTAAATTTGGTATGGTGCGTGCAGTAAAGGCAGTAAAGGCATACGGACAGACAAATAATCGAAAGATTGTTTTTTTGGCTTTTATTATCATTCTATACACTCAATCAGTCACCCTTTTAAAAATATTTTCCAAGTACAGATTTCACCTCCTTACAATTTGATTATATGTATTGATTGTGTCGATAAAGATATTTCAAATCACACACATGATATTTGTGTGTGACATGATATTTCAAATAATTATTTTGGATTTCATCATGAGATGCTACATGAGTTTGCAATCACTTAAATTTTTTTATATTTTTAAATAACAGTCAAATGTATCCTGGTTACATCCAGTGACACAGTTTAATATATTTTTGACATAAGCGTTTGATACCTGTATTTTAATATCATGATTGTGGGTTACTGGGTACATTCAGTGCAATCGTTTGATATGTTTTTTGCTGTAAGTATTTAAAACCTATTTTTTTATGTCGTACTTGTGAGTTACTGATTACATCCAGTGACACCGTTTGATAAATTTTTACTGTAAGCATTTGATACCTGTATTCTGATATCGTGCTTGTGAGTTACGAGTTATATCCAGTGACACCGTTTCATATGTTTTTTTACTGTAAGAAGCGTTTGATACCTGTATTTTGATATCATGCTTGTGAGTCATACAGTGACACCGTTTGACATGTTTTTACTGTAATCATTTACAATATACTTTTAAAATTGAACACTTTTTTCCCTGGGAATTTTAAATCTGTATGTGGGTAAAATTTAAGACCTATCTTATGTTAAGACATGTCATAGAAAAGGTCTAAAAACTCCGAAGTTCTTACTTTATATATCCCAAAGATTATTACGATTTTTTTAATTTTCTCCTGGAAATTGCACTATCGGGAAAGCTAGATTCAAGATTCATTTAGAGCAAATGGATAATGTTTGGAATACTTTTTAAGAAATCCTAATAACTAATGAATCCTATTTGAGTACATCAGTTTTCTCCTATTTGAGTACGTCAATCACAATTTACATAACTGAGAATAGTACTATCGTCATATACGAAAGTTGGAGAAAAAAGTAATTAATTCATTATTTAATAAAAATAATTCTCATTTAAACATTGTCTATTTTAAATATCTTAATTATTAAGCTAACTCATTTCAGAATAGACACTTTCATATTCATGTTATTGAAGGGAAAATACCTAGTCAAACTGGAACAACGTAACTATCCCCCGGTAATTGTGACTGATAATGTTAATTACATGGAATATAATGGCTTACTTATATGTAAAAGATATAAAATAATCAAGTGCCAAATAAAATCATGAATACAAAACGAGTCCTTCTGGTGAATGTGCAAGATTCAAGCAACCGACAGTACCTAACCAGGCTGCCCAAACTGGGTGTCCAAAATAGCAGTCTTTGAATACATATTGAAGCGACTGCTAAATAAATTCAGTCCTCAAGAACCAAGAGAACGTGGTGTCATAAAGGTGAATTATATTTTATATTATACACTTTCTTCCTCCTTCATGGTATATTTATAACATATTACCTTTATCAGAAAACCTGCCTTGAGAAAAAAAAATTAAATCTATTGCATTTAAAAGAAAATGGTTTTCAGACGCTGATTTCAACAAAATGAAAAAAGAATTAGTCTGCGATCCAGTAACAAAGAAAAGAGACATAAAACTAACTAGGATTTCTTAATCTCTCTGTCAAAAACATTTATAACCGACAGGCGGCAACATAGATAAATTGTTTTGTTTCCTCTATTGCTTTTCTAAACTGTGGCATTTGAAGTCGAATATGTTACTCAGATATTAAGTACAAAGCGACTACTTATGAAATCAGAGAACTAATGAGAATACGTACACCTAGTTTAGACAGAATATGTTAGCATATTGCACAACTTTGTATACATGAAATGCACGTACGTTTATGTCATTAACTTAGAATGTAGAAAATATATCACAAGCTAATGACACATCGATTTGATAAAAATTATAAAGGAAACAATCTATTCAGTGTTTGATTATCAAATTATACCTTAGACATTTAGAAATTATACCTTAGTTTTTGAAAATATATTCTAATTGCTAAATTTGATTCGATTTTCTATGGATTATTAGACTTGATCATTAGTAATAATCCTGTTTTAATACCAATTTTCATCCACAATTAACTGATACTTCGGGATGTAGTATTATTTCTACTTTCTTTAATTTCTTTAACCACGACCTAGGTTTCGTCGTATTACATCTTCTTCAGGTGGGAAATTAGCTAAGATTCTATTCTATCTTTATCTATCTTTGCTAATATCCCACCTGAAGATGTTGTAATACAATAAAACCTAGGTTGCGTTTAAAGAAATTAAAGAAAGTAGAAATAATACTACATCACGTAGTTTCATTTAATTGTCCTAATGTTGTAATTAAAATAAATCAAAATTTGCCTCAAATTTGTTTTTTTCTTTCTACTTTTTATTATGTAATGTATTCTTTTACCTAACTGTATATATATAATAATGAATTTCTACACAATTAACGCCAAATATATTCAATACCAATTTTCATGTTTATGTTTTACATAGTTCAATATTTTACTAGAAAAAGTTGCTTTTATACAAAAATTTAATAAAAATTCCGATATTATACAATGCGTACATAATACTTAATTTGAGGATAAAGAGTGTTAAGTCTAATTAACAAATATTTAACACAGCCATCTTTCAGCAATTTGAATGCCAATAGTTTAACAGAAAATCAGACTTATCGAAATGAATACATAACAAATAAATAATACATTTTTTTAAAATTTATTTATGAAAAATAAAATGTTCAAAATAAAAATAAAAATCGTGTGACTGTGAAAGTATTCATTTTATAAGCTCTCAGTCATTCGTGAGTTTTTACAAACTTAGCTATAGGAAAGAAAAAGTGGAATATAAATCTACATTTCTCTACGTTCATCGTTTGATATTACACTGTTTGATATTAAATACGCCCCGTTATGAATCTTTCTTGGTTTTTCATATCAAATAGACCATATTTTAGTCCATTTCAATTAAAATAATCATACAAAATTTTTACAGTAAATATAACTGAAATAAAACTTATAATAAAATGTAATTATCAATTTTTTAAGAATTTATTTATTCATATTCATTTTTAATATCTTTGCTAAACTTGTTACGTTAAAAATTTAAACGTAAACATAGCATATATTTGTTGAATATAAATATAGTTAAATTCAACAAAATCACATCATGGTTGAATTAATATGCCTTTGCATAGTATATGAAATTAAAGATTTAATTGGTTTGCGTACTATAGCTGCCAAAAAGCTATTATACGAAAAGTTGAATTGCGTGTGGAGAAGGTAAGGAGAGTTATGGAATTAAATATTTGCAGTATTTAAATTAACTGCACGATTAATTATGTAAATTGAAAAAGAAATCTTTAATATTTACGGTTGATGCCATATTTTATATTAGAACAAAAAAAGACCATATCACTTAAGATAGCGTGAGAAAGAAAAAAATTATTTTAAGTCATTCTGACTTAAAATAATTTTTTTCTTACAATATACAATGAAAAATTAAATTAAATAGAATAAAATACTTTTTGCATACCGTGAAAAATTACTTGCGACCCCATCTAAACCAAACTATTATTTATCCCTTAATAATTAAATACATCCATTTCACTATTATAATAAACACGGTTGCATAAACTAGTTCTGATTCGTGATTTAGCTTCCACAGAATAATTAAAATGTATTTAAAATTTGTAAAGAAAATTATATTCGTTCTCTAATCTTTTCCTGTAATATTCAAATATATATTTAATTTTTTTTTTACATTAAAGTAAAGCAACTCAATTAATATTATTAGTTCATTTTTTTGTTAAACTTGTCTTTATAGAATTAGGACATAAAATAAAACACTTCATAAAATATCCTTAAATACATAATTGCAATCAGGATCAAACATTATGAGAAAGCATATGATTCGATAGACGAAATAGTTCAATGTTTTAAAAAAAATTATAGCGTAACAAACGCAAAAATACTATTATCAACCCGATTACGATCTGATGTCAGCGGAAATCATACAACGGTCGCAGAACGAAGCGAGCACCGCGTGCCCGAGTGGCGCTGCACCGCAGCTTCCCAGCTCTACCAACAAGTAACCATTCCGCCTCGTCTTTCATCAGAATATCTTCAACTTGGAGAAATGGATTATCTTCATATACTAAACGCTTCTATGTCTACAGATTTTTGTTAAGCTATTATTATATTAATTATTTTCAGAGTATTATGTGTTCTAGAGAGATAATAAAATACTAAGGAGCTTTATGAGCGAATTGCAAAAATACGTCGGCATTCAGTAAGAAAATAAAGTTACCTTATATTTTCAAAAATAGGGTGCAAGATTTTTTTTAATTGGAAGTAAAAGTTTCGATTTTTATTATTATTTTAATATTAACCATACCAGGGTTCTAAAAAAAAGCGCTATACTATCACACAAATTTTCTAAATCAAATACATACATTCCAACCACCAGAAAAAATTCTTAAAAATAAAAGAATGTGGAAAAATGAATTTCATCTAAAACATTGGCTTACATAGGTTTTCAATTATGTTAATTCGCTGACAATGCTGCTACTTTGACACTTGAAGCTTGCATTTATTTAATAAACAGAGGACAAAGATATAAAAAAAGGAAATTTACAAAGTAATCAATAGGGACGAAAGTACTAACTCCCATTTCAGTAATCTAAATACCATTAAAAATCCATTTGCAAAATTTTTCATATGCCAGGATTTAGTTTTCCATACAGGGGATTTCACCTTCATTCGAGCAAAGCAGCGCTTGAGGGATGGATAATGACACATGTATGGAGTTGAGACATAAATTACCTACGCGTGGTCGGGCGCAGCGCGCTAGTCTATCCATGATTTATTCTCGTCACACGCGTAGGTTTAAATGCCGAAGATAAAAATTCATGACTGCCTGCATGTTTATCATATTTTACCTTAAAAAGTATTCCTGCTATGATGTATGAATACTTCTAATGTGGTGTGCGCCACGCTTTCAGAACTCAAATTGATTGACAAGGTAAATAAAGACTTTTTTTTTAATTATTAATTTTATTAACGATTACTGCACCTTATTTGCGGAGAATTTATTGTCAAATATTTTGAGACGGATTTTGAACGTTTTGAGAAGAATTTGAGAACAAATATAATATTTAAGGAGAACTTAATGCCAGGTTCAAAAGAGATATCATAATTTTAACGAATTTTATTTAATTTAATCCCAGTAATGTAAAATTAATTTACATTAAAACTGTTTCGGAATACCTATATTTGGAATATTTAAAAGATGTTATATTGACGTAAATAGAGAAGAGATTTTTAAAAAGTGTTTTATATCGATTACTATGCCTCTATGGCCTAGAAATAATTGTTAATGTGTTTGTTTCTGTGTTATTTTCAGCATCATATAAAAACTACTGACTTCATTTTTATAGTGATTCACTTTATAAAAGTTAAGGGTCTAATCTAAAAGACGAAATATATCAAACTTTTGTCGAACTTCATTTTTACAGAGATTCACTTTTTAAAAGTTAAGGGTCCAACCTAAAAGACGAAATATATCAAACTTTTGTCCAACTTCATTTTTACAGTGATTCACTTTTTAAAAGTTAAGGGTCCAACCTAAAAGACGAAATATATCAAACTTTTGTCCAACTTCATTTTTATAGTGATTCACTTTTTAAAAGTTAAAAGTTAAGGGTTCAACCTAAAAGAGTAAGTTCATCAAATTTATTGCCGACTAATGGCGGAATTTGGAAATAATTAGGGTTTCAAATATTAAAACGCAACAATTGACACTAATTTTGATAACACTTTCCCTCAAATAACTTACCAATCTGGTCATTTTATACTCATTGTTTATTATATTAGATATTACGACGTATTATAAAGCAAATTATACATTGAGGTACACAATACTTATATCGTATCAATTGACTCATACTTTACATGCACTACCGAAATTCGATTTTAACGTATCTAATATTTACTCTTTAAAATGACTGATTAATAATGTGACAATAACTACATCTAAATATATGTAACATTAACTTGTAATTGAAAGGAAAGCAACTAAATTTACAGTGCACACGATGACAATAACACCGTATATTATATTAGCATCCATATCTCACTTCATTTAGACCTACTCGTATATGGATACTTCTAGGTTCTTGAATTGGTTTGAAACTCAAATTTAGAGTAGGAATATTACCAAAGAAAGACTAATAACTTATACTTAATACTATCATAAAGGTAACGCATTTAGAACGTAATGAATAAATAAACAGTACCAATTATATAATAAATACATTTGTATGTAACAATGTACAAATAAAAAGTAAAATATTAATATAAACATCTTAAAGTGCTAAAGCTGGAAGGGTATTTTAATATGTGACCGGTAAAAATTTACTTTAAATAAATCAAAGCCATTAATTATCTTATATGTATATTTGATTACTTACTCTTTTGCTTCCATCATATATTAAATTATTCCAAATTATTGACATACGGATGTTAATCGACAAAAATCGGTGTAAAAAAAAATATTATCCACTTATTAACGTCAACATCCTACCAAAAACAGTGGAAAAAAGATCAGTCCAATAAAGACATTTTGACATTACCAATAAAAACGCGCTAACGGAGAAAAGGATAGAACTTAGGATTGAACACGTGCTGAAGGAGGTGAGAGATATTTAGCCAGCCACCGACCTTCTCCGATAAAAGTGCCGTTCTTTTTATATTTAAATGTTATGTCGATTTTCATAGGTAATAAGTCGGTGATCAAGAACTGCCGACTTATTACCTATAAAAATCGTTGTTCTACGTTTTGCTTTATGTGTTTTAATAATGTTTTTTAATGAAGTATCCGAAAATGATTTATTCGGATACTGCAAGGGCCATGAAAGTTAAAAAAACCATGCTTTATAACTTAAAGAATGTTTTGGAGTATAATCATCATGAATTTAAATTAAATATATCCTGGTTTTTAATAGAATAATAATGGTTCAGTTATTTTTTTTTCTTCTTGCGCTCTATTACAGATAATCACTCTCAGTCCTATTCAAATATTTATTGTAAGTAAATTGAAGTGATTTTATAAAAATATATTTTCAAATGAATAGAACCAAAACAAGAATGAATGAAAATTAAATCTTCCTTCATCGAAACCTTGGATATTAGTTTAAATTATTCATTTTAAATGTTTTTTTAAGAATATTGGTTTAACAGTAATAAATAACCATTCCTTCGTCTAGGTTTCTAGTTTTACAGTATTTAGTATAAAAATATATTCAAACGTACTGTCTATTATCACATCTATATAGACAGTACGTTTGAATATATTTTTTTAACGAGACTAGAGTAGATATACAGGTTAGAACTAAAACTATTACGCATGTATCCGAATACCATTAAAAATCCATTTACTCCATTTCTAAAGCACGACAATTTCCATTCAGAATATTTTACCTTCATGTAGGAAAATAGTCGCTTAAGGTACATTATAATAACACGTGTATTGAGTTGAGACGAATTACATCATCAAATTGCACGCATCAGTTTATCTACAATTTAAGCTCATAATATAAAGCTTTCAATTTTATAACAAGAGCTTATAGTATAACAATAGTACATAAATTTATTTTCGGCTTACGATATTTAATTCTTAGATGCGCAAAGGACAAAGTATAAAAGTTCCTATAAGAAATGAGGCAAACGCCAAAGTTTCAATTAAGTTTATAAAGAAGTAATTTGAAAAATAAAGCAATCCCATTTCTTCTTTATAAACTTAACTAAAATTTTTATTTTAAATTGAAAAATTTAATTTTAAAAATACATATTTAATTTATTTGACAAAATTATAATGGCTATTTTAAATAAGAAAAAAATGTTTAATACATACGACGGTCGACGATGACCTGGACGTTAATGCATAGATCATAGGTTTTTTTTAATATATGAAATAAGTAAGGAATAAATTTTACTTCGTTTGAAGTGAAATAACTAATAATAAAAGTCTTTTTTTTCAGAATAAGGTCGGACATCTTGCAATGATTGTAACAGTACACCATACCCGTCCTAGATCTTTTCATTAATTATTTTGATACTGGTGGCCGAAAATTTAATCTCTGTGCCTCTTAAATATACATTTAGTCCTTAAATGGAACATAAAAATGTATCAGAAAGCTATGTATAAATTTTTACTCAAAAGTGAATATAATGAAAATATTATTTTTATTTAAAAAAAAGTTTTTTAATCCATACAAAATTATTTAGAATGCAATATACTGTTTTCAAATATTAAAATAGTATCAAATAATAGAAAAAAGGAATAAACAGTAAATATATATGCAACAGAGGGGCCGTATTAACCCAGTTGTGACCGAAACACCTTTCTAAAATTAATAATTTAAAGATACGACTTAATCATTATTCAAATAAATATTTATAATTTGGGTCTGTCTCTTTACATAATATCTAATAATGTCTATGACTAAACGTTTCCAATTTGGTTCTAACTCATCTAATAAAAACATTTATTGATTACTATTAGAACTAGCATTATGCTCGTCACAGTGGTGTGTTGGATTGACCACAAAGCGTACAGCCTTTGTCGACAGGGCGCATCGCAAGGGGTCCGATTCCCGGCCGGTCGTCGGAGGGGGTGGGAGGTTGGACTGGTGTTCTGGTTGGCTGTAAAAAAATCTTTCGTAGTAAAGAGTCAACCATATGTATTAATTGTATACATTAAAGTAAGTAAATAAAAGAATATGATCATTCCACGCATATAAATATAAAATTTCAATTCAAATAACTTTTACTATGAAAATATATTGCCTAGCATATCTTTCACATGCGTTAGATTTATCTAATTCCACAAATGTACTTTGGTTTCAAGGTTCATAGTTTTTTAACTACTTGATGCTTAGCAGCTCTCTATAGTATCTTTTGTTTAGGAATATATTACCACTCAACATACAGCCTGTTACATAACAGCCTTTTTGAGATAGACTACTTAACTTAATGGGTCTAAACATAAAAAAGTTTATGTTCCACCAAATCGTCATTTTTGAACGAAAAAAAAACCAATACGTAGAGTATTGCAAAGAATTTTTTTTAATAAAACTTCAAAAACTTATACACAAGAAAATGTTTTCTCTTTACGTTTTCTTTGAGCCACGTATTTCTGACATATTATAAATCCCCTTTCGCAGATTTTTGAATCTCCTCGAAGTATAATTTAAAACATTTAAATCTTTAGTTTAGAAATCAAAAGCATATAGCGAGAAAGAACAAACGGACAGCCATAAAAGTAGAATTCCCTTCGCACTGTACGGATATGAAACCTTAAAAAACGTGTCAAGCACCAGTAGAACTCGGAACACGAAGATTCCCTATATATTTATATACTTATAAACATTTAAGCGTACAAGGAATTTTTAAATAAACTACATAGTAATTGAAATTTTTCATAACTTAAATATACTGCATACTATATCTTTCACCGTTCCACAAAGAATTACAAATCATTCCTTTTTGGACTTTTATCTTTACTTTCGCTGTAAGACTTTCCCCCTACCGATTTCAAGACCGTAAAAGTACTCTATAGCTTTAATAATCAGTTAGTAAAAATATTATATTAGTAAAAAATTATAATCTCAAGAACTGTATATCTAATTTCAGAATTTTTTTTTCTATCAGAAAGCTCATAATTTGAAGAAACACTACCATTCATAGGGGTAGAGTACTGATAAATATAAAAATTTGTTTGTTTGATTTTTCTCTTTTTTGCGTCGATCTCCACAATTATGTATCCGATTTTAAAAATTCTTTTCGAGTTAGTAAATTCATATTTCAACGTAAACAGAGGCCCATATATTTTAACGCCAGAATTAATATTCAAGCACAAAGCAGTGTAAAGAAATGTAACGGAGGTAGGAGAGCGCTTAAAGTACTTAAGTGTAATGTGGAGAGAGACCGGCTTATACATTAATGGATCATCGATATACCCGCAATTCCTTACGACCGAATGTCGTTTGTCGCACAAAGTGGTTATGAGTGGCAAACTTAGGTTAATTAATTCCGGTGACAACTGAGAGTATTAAACACTGACAGTGACAATGAAAATTATTAAAGTAACACTTTTAAAAGGATCTTCATCCTTATAACACTTTCCCCAATTCAGAAAACTGTGTACTACGAATATTACAGCAAGGTGCATTGATTACATTAGATAAATACGAATAATGCAAAATACAGATGAACGACAGTAATCAGAGAAAATGGAACATATGGCATTTAATAATTTATCACACACGTATTACAAAAGCCCATCTCACAAAAAAGTCGAAGCAACTCCGGTTAAATTTTGCCGACAAGAAAGTTATGAGTAAAAACGTACTAATGAAGAAAAGAATGAAACATACAACTCAACACACACCAGCAGAGATGAAAGACATTTGGATAGAAGCACATCCCTCGGTTTTTGCAGTAAATCGGTGGAAAGTCGGCTATCGATATTGTCCCACAAAAAGTTGGCCATCGATTTTGTCCCGATAGTTATCGACCGCCGCTCTTCAATTGCATTGCTAAATTAAGTATCATGATAAATTACTCGCTGTAACCATTTGACACAAGAGAAAAGATTATTTCATTTTCCACAAAATAATTAACTCCAGAATATTATTATTAAACGATAGAAATTGCTATCATTCAAGGCAATAGGGGTAAAAATATTGTTCTAAATGAAAGATTAACCGTAGCCAAAATGAGGCTTTTAAACATGAAAGAGACGTTTTCGTAACCCAAAAGATTTTACATTTTGTCCATATACGTTAGTTGTTTCATCCTGAATATTCATGATATCATCCTCAAAATAATTAATTCCTCATCTTTCACAAAACATAACGGGTTATATTTGAAAATACCCTCTTGTACGTTAGCATACACGACGTTAATTGCGATAATATTATGTTGAGTTGATGTTAAGAAGAAGTACATTCGACCGAAGTAGCAATTATACGTAATACGAGTACGCCATAAAATAACAAACTAAATTTTATCGTCGATCTTACGCTTTCAACCAAATATATAACTAAATTAATTAAATTTACATAAGTAACATATGAGTTAAAAGGGAAAACGCGTTTAGTAACGTTGTCAGTACTGTATTTAAAAGTAATAATTTTGGACCTAAAAGAAATTATTTTTATTTGAATTAAGGAATAATATTAACAATTTTGTATTTAATGAAATTAAAAAGAAAAAATACTAAAACCTTTTAAGAGTCAAAATATTATATTTGACTTTTCTATTTAACTAAGACAAAAATTTTAAAAAATAAATAGAAAAATAGGATTGTTTACGGTTATGTCCGCTCATTGTTTACGGTTATGTCCGTATAGGAAGTAAATACTACTTTGTTGTTGAAAATTTCAAGAAGCTATCCCGTAAATGAAATGCTTTTATATAAAATTCTAGCTGCAATAAAATTCTTCTAACTTGTCATTTAGGAGTTGCCCATATTTTGGAGATGGTAGTAAATGACACCGACTTTTCAGATATGTAAATATATATCGTATTGATAGAATGTTTTGCTGTCAGAAATGAGTCCAAGTGATAATTATGTGAACAATGGCTTATTCTTTGCCTCCAGAGAATATTTTTTATTGAATAATCACACTCAATAATTTCTATAGACATCAATCTTTTAGTGCATTGGATAATTGTATGGTCTACTAAACGAATACATTATTACAATTGATTATAATGTTATTATGAATTTCTATGCACAATAAAATAATTAACACCGTGTGGAAAATCCAAAAGATATCTATATATAGAAAATGTAATTATATCCTTGATTTTGAAAAACCACATTTAAATATATAACATTTAACCTAAACAGACAATACTTCATCTCGTATGTATGCATAAGCCCTCAATGATATTCACTCCATAAAGATTACAAATGCAGCTTCATGGAATAAGTCTCGACTCTAGTTTTTCGACTATCGCGTCGTCGATACGTTTTTTTCAATAGAATGTAGTTTTCGTAACTGTAAATTAACTTTCATTGATATTTAATCTTTTAAACTAAATAAATGTGATATAAAATCCACAAAGATATACAAAGTTTATGAAAAAACAAAGCCAAATATATGACTCAAAGAATAATTTTTTACAATGGATACTCTGACCCTGCGCCATGATGAGATATATGAATGGAAGCACCGATGATATTGGCGTAGAGTTGAAATGAATCTGATATATCTTAAAGACTCTTCTGTATCTTTAAATTATTCAGCAATTTTATTGTCGTCTAAAAACCATGCCATTTTGTCTAAGAAAATAAAGTACGAATATAAGGAAAAAGAAAGTAAAAAGCATGTTAATGGCTTAATATGGTATTTTTTCTGTACTGGTAGGTACTACATTTGATACCAATAGCCGCAGCCCACTTTCCGACTGACAACTACGAGAATATATATATATATATATATATATGTGTGTGTGTGTGTGTGTGTGTGTGTGTGTGTGTGTGTGTGCGTGTTACGGTCAAATTATTAAATGCGGTTATTATTAATAATTTCTCAAGAGGTATCGTTAAAATTGCGAAACACGGTGATTTGCAGTTCAAGAAGTTTTTATGTAAATATTGAACGTAAAAATGATATAATTTTTTTATAAAATAAATCCAACATCTAAGGATATTCTAAAAATAAATCAGTAAAAAAAATTTAATAATGAAACTAAAATTATATTTGTTTGAACGAAAAGTTGTTAAAACCCGAATTTAAAATAATATTAAAAGTTATTAATTAATATTAGAATTAGGTATGTGGCCGACATCAAACTTTTATTCATTTTTGCAAAATCGGTTTTGTGACATTTGGAATTGCAAAATTACAAATATCACAAACCACAATTGCAATGCTGAAAACAAGACTCCTAAATTTGAGTCTTCATGAGCCCATTCTCTGAGATCAGTTTGTAAACTTTACCGATTAAAATCAATTTTTATTTATAAATAGTAAATTAGTTTCTCGAATATAATTGATTTAAAATACCATATTTTGTGCCTAAAAAGTCTTTATTTTTCAATAGTAATAATTACAGCAATTATCTTTCGACTGCCTCTCTCAGCTCGATCAACCTCTGGTAACCTAACCTGACCTAACCTAATGCTAACAGTTTGGCCTATTTTTACAACCGGAAATTTGAATTGGAAATAGAACGCTTCAACATTTTATCAGATTGATGTTCCAGTTGTCCAGCAGAATCTCGAATCTCCTAAATTTTTTGTGTAGTTGCATCAATAGCCGCATTGGTCGTATTCGTAGTACTTGATCTTCATTCTTGTGATGTTCTGTGTATCAATAGTGATTGAATGAGTTAATAACTTGCAAATCTCTTATATGTCTCATACATTTCTAAATCAGTAACAAACATCTTTATTTTAGGGTTCAAATTTATTACCAAATTAGTCTTCTAAGATCGATTCAAGATC
This sequence comes from Druceiella hillmani, assembly GCA_039881145.1. Lineage (NCBI taxonomy): Eukaryota > Metazoa > Arthropoda > Insecta > Lepidoptera > Hepialidae > Druceiella > Druceiella hillmani. The sequence goes on from JAYKKI010000045.1 coordinate 16,119,602, forward strand.
TTGTTCACTTGTCATTTCTGATAATGTATCAAAGTTTTTAAGCCCACTTGAAGTTTACAGCCAAACATGACTTCATGAAGTCTGCGATTTATTCCTGAGTGTTTTTGATTAGTTCCTTAGTGGCTTTGTTCTTCACGAACTGTACAAATTTATTCCTTCCAACAATTGTATCGTCTTGGTTGTTTCCAACCATGTGAATAACATCTTTTCTATATCTTGCTCTTTCAATTGAACTCTGTAGTTGGCTATACCGCAGCTTCCCACGTACAATTTTTGGTTCATTCTATATAATTTGCTAACAAAGCAATTGAGGATTTGTCATCTCATATCTTCAATTGCTTTGTTAGCAAATTCTCACCCATTATCCCGTCTAGAGTTTAGTGCTCTAAGCTGTATAAACTTTGTTACGTGATCTTAATATAGCATAATAATAACCATAATAATAAGTGAAGCTTTTGGATGGGTAATGAAACTCCTGTGACATAAGTAATCTCCCCATGGCCTGGCGCTGATTTATTCTCCTCACACAGGTCGGTCTAAAAGCCATAACCAATTGCAACTTGTCTTTTTTAACCTAAGAGGTGTTTTTGTTTTAGTTAGAATATATAATACAAGAATGGTCTACGGGGAAACATGCTGAGATCAATTTAGGAAATCAGATCAGTTGACGAGAAAAAATTCCAAGTGGTGCAACACATGAAAGTGTATAAATTGGCTTAGAAAAAAATAGCACAACATATATTACATATATAAAAAGTTTTTAATCAAACTGAACTCCGATGTCAATTATATATATACATATATATATATATATATATATATATATATATATATATATATATATATACATATATAATAAATATAATAATTTCTGGATTAGTTCTAAATTAAATAATTTTTAAAGATATATTTATGCGCATGGAAATAGAATAAATATCCGAATAAAATATTGCGCCAAGACAACGTATAAACCTGAAAAAGTTTGGTAAGATTACGGTTATCAAAAGGTCAATGGCTGTTTAATTTTTATTTTCCTTTATATAGTTATATTTTCCTCTTTATTTTTTCAGTGATATGGAAAACTGTCGAAGTCTCCATTTTTAAAACTATTTTGTTGCCAAGTCTGTTGCTAAGCCCAATAGAGCTTGTTCAAAGTGACTAGGTAATACCGGTAACCTTGATCGATTAGTTTATTTGCCTACTTCGTAAATTTTTAATTTTGAACTGATATAAGTCTAATTGATTATTTTTGACTCATTGTTGAAATGAAAAATAAAAAAAAAATATATATATATATATATATATATATATGTATATATATAAATATATATATATATATATATATATATATATATATATATATATATATATATATAATTTTATTCAATCAAACTTAGGCTATTATTTAAAAATATAGTCAGTAATAATATACTAGAGTATATTTTTTCCTTTTGTGTTCGCAATTCCAATTAAGCTTTTTTAATGATTTATTCTTGTGAAATGCGTTCAATTTTGGGCATTAATAATTATTTGAAAATTTATTTCCATTAATGGAGTTTCCTTCATTTTTTCTTTTCATCAAACTCATTCGTTATATACTAAGGTCAAGGCCCCCAATAAATATAATAAATGAAAATCACGGTAACCCTTATACTCCATCGACAGCCTGAATTGTTTTTAATGCTTATCATTGCATGGGCCATGAAATTATTCTGTTTTCAATCAGTTATTCGATTAGATAGTTAAGCTGCATTTAGATCACGAGTGCCGAAATTTTTAGGTATATGCTTTCAAAATTTAATGCACTTCTTCATATATGCGGGGGTGAATATTTTTTCGCACATTCCATTAAATAGGGCATCATAGTATGGGTATTTTAAAACGAAACTGATGTTCTATTATAATTTTTCCTTATCAAACCAACTTCGTGGAATATTAGTTATGAAATTTCAAAATAATATGCAGTATGTTTTCTCCAAAATGTAATTTTTCAAGAATGGCGTTGAAGAATGTGAAGAATTCTGAATATAAATATACAATAATTAATAAAAACCAGTTCAATCATTTCTTTAGTTCGATATTTTATTATGAATGGAAAGAAAAATGATTCTGTTAAAGCCCCATAAATATGAGAATTCCATAGTCATCAAATTTATTTAAATAATTCAGAAAATATAAAAAAAAACAATTATAACGGCCCAAAAAGATAAAGAAATGTCAATTCATTTTCTATTGCTGTAAGTATACATTTTTTTTTTGACTTTCCCCGTAGGATTTCTGCCTATTGAAATTAAGTAATTTTTTTTCATTGAATCCTTTACAGTTTATGTTTGTTGTATACAGTATAAAACTATAATAAATAGAATAGATACGATTATTTGAATACAAATTTCTCCATGTGTAGTGATTAAACGTGGATTGATTTTAAGCGTGCGAATTCCACAACGTCCGGTTCATCCTTCTTCTTAAAATGAGACAAAGTTGGCGAATGTTATTTTCATTTTAACCCTCGTAATTGAAGCATACTATTACACCGAAAGTTTGACGTTTTACGTCAAAAGTCGAACCAACTTGTGCGTCAGAACATGGTGCTGCGTAAACCTCAATTGTTTGCTCAATTTTAAAAAATGTAAGTCTAACTTTGCAATTTAGATCTTGCATATGTTGTATCCTATCTTCGGTTTAAGTACAATATTTCGATGGGTATATAATAGCATCACTTTCGAAGGTATTGATTTCATTTTATTAATAGATATGTTTAATTGAATTCCCCATTTCAAATCGTTCACATGTAGGGTGACATGCACGCGTTCATCCTGTATTTAATGTGGTACTGAGTCGATATAGATTTCGACTTTGAATTGGGACTATCACTGAGGCAAGTGGTCTTATGTATATGTATAATAAAAACTTGCCATTCAATTACGTGGACGATTTTTATTAACTAGAACGTAGATTTAACCAAAAGGAATTGAATTTGTTCATTGATAACACTCAAAATAGAAATGAAAGAAACTTTTCACTAATGTGTTCAATGAAATGTCTTGAAGCTTCAATATGTTCAGAGATATAAAGTATAATTTGATTTCTTCTACCTAAATGGATAAATTGAAAGGCAAGATAATCGTTTTTTTATTTGCGGGGCGCAAATATAATACGCGTGTAAGTTTTTATTTTGAGTTTGCTTAAATTATATTCCTTTACCACTTAGGGATCCGTATTAATAATATAAAACATTGTATGTGGATCTCTCCATCTCGCTGTCGTGACCTCAAAACTTTTGCAATTTTATACCTCTATGAACGAAATTTTGAAAGCTGTAGCATATGGGTATACGTATGAATTCTTCAAAGCTTCATAGCTAAATTTTAATTCGTACGTAGGAAATGGTGAGAAAAACTTGTTTTGACCCATATTTGTAAACAGTGGGAGGGGATTTTTTCGCGGCTTACACTGGGCGGGACAGGTTTTTAAAAATCTCATTTAAGCCTTATTTTCGAAATACTTACCGCACTATGTGATTTCGTCCGTTAATTATGCGGCACTTTACACCTTTATTTCCTTCGCCAATCGATTCCGATCGTCGGGAATGGAGTTATTTAAGCGAGAATACTCGAGGTAATCAGTAATTAAATAAACAGATCGATCTTGACCTCTCTCTTGCATTGTTTAAGTACCGTTTAAGCGTTTTCATAATTCCTCCACCTTTATGAATCATAGTGTAGTTATACCCTATGAATCATAGTGTAGTATTACCCGAATTTGTGCTATCTATGCCAAATAGTGGCAGATCCGAATTAGAAAAGCCGTAATTTAATATAATTATATTCCATCATCATCACTCATATCTACCAATATTTTCTTGCACAAAAAAAATTATAGATGACAAAAAAACATGAAACACGTTAAAAAAAAAAATGAAACACGTTAGTTAGTTTAATATCAAAACTAACAAAATTTTTTTTGGTTACTTTAGACTTATTTACATATTTATATACATTTTTATATAATTTGCGACATGCATTACATATTATATGCATATAATTTCTATTACAACATTTTTCTCAATTCCAAGTGTTTTACTGCATTTGTAAATAATTTTAAAAACAGAAATACTTTTCTTGATATATTAGCTATTCATTTCATTCATTCATACTAATATATAAGTAAAATTCTGTGGAAATATGATAAATTATAATAAGTCATATAAAGGACAATGCAAATTAGTTCAAAAGAAAAATTTAACAAAAAGTAAAAAAAAAATTCATTTTCATAAACCGATGAAGAGAAAAATAGGGTAATATAATGATAATCATAAAGTACACAAATAGTTCTTCCGTCTGTTTGATGCCAAAGTGAATAGGTGATCATTCACAATTATCATGGAAAATAACGATGGATTTCTGGAATTAGCTAGAATATACCTAGAATATACGCCATAAATTGTCAATTTTATTTGTTAGTTAAGACTATTTTACCAATTTTGCCAATGACTAACATTATGCTTTTTATATTGTATCGGTGGTAAAAATGGAACTTAAATATTATTTTAAAATACCTTTCCAACGATACCCTAATTATGTGATATATTAAATTTTTTTTTTCATCCGTCTTCTTGATAAGTAGAGGTATCGGTGGTAAAAATGGAACTTAGAAATTATTTTAAAATACCTTTCCAACGATACCCTAAATTATGTGATATATTAAAATTTTTTTTTTCATCCGTCTTCTTGATAAGTAGAGGTACCACATTAAATAAGAATATTGTTTCTCATATAAATTAGACCTATATCTAAAGCGCATGTTTGGTAAATTACATAGGTTTAGATATATCGTTAAGGACCACATAAAATACGAGGATGTGACAGAGGGATGGGCAATATGATGAAATTTTAAAGCTTTCTTTTTCCATTGATTACGGAATTTTAAAAATTAATTTACATTTTTTCGCTTCCAACATACATCGGGAAATATTAAACTTAATGTCACCTTTAATAGTCCTCTTCAATATTAGATTTTTCAGTGTCGCTTTATCTAACATTCGATTATCATTTTGTTTTTTTTTCAATAAAGAAGTTATTTAGAATAATTGTTAAAATATTATTAGAAAAATATACATGTCATGACGTTTGTACGTCAATTAAATACCCATGCTACTAACAATATTGTTTTATAACTTTGCTACGAGTTTGCCTGTAAAACATTGCATTTCACTATAAAAGACACTTTTTAATTTTTCCATACATTTAACATTGAGAAAATATCTTTTCACTCTTCCCTTCCGAAATAGCCATACATTATTTTTATAATTCAACTAAAAAATTGCAAACTTGCAGTCTGCAATCACAAACCAACGCCAGCTACGAGAATAAATCATGTATAGACTGTGGCATTGCGGTTTTATGTGTGATTAAGAAGATATCCATAGAATTAGCCTTATTTTATAAAGAATACTTTCTCAGTCTTACTTAGTTTCATTTTCATTTTCTTCTGAGATAAATTAAATTAGTAAAAACGACTTATACCTTAACTTTGCAAAGTGGGGAGTTCAGGAAAAACAAAATTTCAAGTACGTGCAATTCATCGCAATATTAAAGAAGAATGTTAATAATTTAGTAGAACCAGGTATAATTTTTATTCACAAAAATAAATACTGCTCCAAAACATAAATTTTACTCTTAATGTCTATTTTTGTTTACTTCTTAAATATCATAGGGTTTATTAACATCAGAGTCGTATTTTATAAATTTTAAAATATTTGAATACTCAAAAATGCATATTTATGATTTATCTAATTATGAGTAAATTCGACCTATAAACACTTATAGGTCGGATTTACTCATAATTAATCATATCAATGAGTAAGATGGATAAAAATGCTGGTACCGATCGAACAAGTTAAAGACAAAAATTATAAACAGTTTTACTTGACATAATTTCTTGATTATTACCGTTCATAATAATTCAAAAATATTTTGAAGTAGTCAATCTTAGATTACTCTACTTTCAATGATGTCAGGCTAGATGCTTTTATGTAAGTTAATTAAAAATTAACATAAAATCCAAATATACGTGCCGTTACAATCATTAATCCAGAAAAACGTAACGTTATAATCATTATAACGTAAGTTGAGTTTTGAATACCTTTTGTTAGTAATGAATACAAGAAGCATCAGAAAAAAATTTAGTAGAAGTAATGCGGGTATTATCTTCATATATTATATACTACAACTTTTTGAGATTAAGAATTTTTTTTTGCCGAAGCCTTATCAATCTCAGATGTCACATTTTTTCTATACAATGTTAAAAAATTAACTAATATCCTTTGGACTTTTATTGGGTACATGATACTAGTAAAACCTAGCTTTATCAGTTTTTAGATTTTGGACAAAATTTATTAATTTAGAGCTGTCTGTAATAAAATATATCTTGGACAAGAATGTGAGAAAGTGGAAGATTTTGCATATATTCCACACACATATCTTTTAGTATTTTGTCTGGTTTTAATATCCTTCTTTGCTTGTTTATTTTTCATAAAACTTTATGTAGTAAATGTTCACCTGCCGCGATCCTTTTTGCAGACTTAAGCAAAAAACACTCTTAAAATTTTAATTCAGGTCCTTACATTTCGAAAAAATGTCAGTTTGTGATTTTAAACCCGAAAAAAAGTTTTTCTGAAAAAATTTCCCGTATAAATTTTAAGTAATGATTTGGCAACCTAGATATTATTTTAAAACATATAATGATTTTTTTTATGACATATATTTTTTTCAGAATTACCATAATGCATAGATTTGTCATCAACGATTTAATGTATTCCATTATCTGCATAAAATAGGCACCGTCAATAGCCCGCCGAAAGCACACTTTTTTTCCACATCTACCTTATTACCTTATGGCAGTTTCCCAATTTGTTTAAAAAAAGGTAATCGACAAAACCTCGTTTTCGTCACTAAAAATATTACCATAAAAGCTTTTTTGCATACCGTTAAAGTTTGGTTATTCACATCAATACAGTATGTGTAGCTTCCAAATCTTTTTCAGCACCACTCCAGGCTTCTTTCTCTTTATCTCACCCCAAGTTATGAGAGATTGTAAAAAATTATCTTGTTTTTTTTTTAAAATTTATATAGATTGGTTAAATTACAACGGTGATAACATTTTTACGTTTTATTGAAACACTGCTTTTTGCATCTAAAAAACAAACAAATAAACTTAGCAACACTCACATGATTATTGGTTATCGCGTCAGTAACATTACATACTAAAATATTAGCTGCAATTTTGTTTTTATGAGCTGTGCTTCTCCCATAAGTCTTCCTCTTTGTCCTTGACTAAGTTTTTTTTTCATACATTATTCACATAGTTTTTATTATTTGTTACACCTTTCTTCCATTTTTCTTTATATTGGTGAGGTGTGGAATTGTTTTATAAATAACAAACATTTCATGAAAGTTTTTTTGTGGCGGAGTAATCAATGCAGAGTTAAGACAATTTTACGCGGGCTGATATCGGTTATTTGAAATTTGGATTTCTTCCTACAGGCTAAAAAAGAACAAAATTCGTAACATCTATAGATTGTAAATGCAGCCAATTAATAATTTGACTAAATGCAAAGAAACGTGTGATACACTTCTGACTTGCAAAGATTTATATTCGACCAATCCCAAAATGGAAAAATATTTACCGAAAGTATTCATCATTTTTAAACTATAGAAAAGAAATAATTCCATTTTGTATAATCAATTATCACAATTATCTGGAAACCAAATAACTGAGTTTGTTTCTAATTTGCTAAGAACGAAAGGTTTAAACAAAGTTTGGTATATGTATATAGTTCATGAAAATATGTATGAAAAATCCGATTATTATATATATAGTTTGTAAGTAATATGGCGATAATATCATGGATTCCCCATGACTACACCGAGACCTGAGCGACAAAGAGAAAAACTTACAATGTCTACTCGCTCATTTAAAAATAGTGCTCATTGCTCATTCATCCTTGTAAAATAAAGTCAATTACCCTCTGAAGCAGCTCAAAATCGTAACTCTTACATATACGCAAAAACAATTTTTACGCCTTAGCAAAGACCGGCATTTTGCTGATGATAAGCTATGCCATTAAGAGAAATAGGTATGATCTTAAATCGTCAGAATTTCTGACATAATATTCTATCTGAAACTTTCGTACTAAACAAATAATCTGAAAGCAAAGATAATAGATTCCAACATAGAAAATAATTCTCTAGTAATTTAATGATAAAAAATTATATTATCAACATGATGAAAAGCTTTCTTTAAAAACAAACCAAGTCTATCCGCCGTTTTTGGTCCTCAATAGATACGCAGTTGACAAATTACGAAAGGTTCGTAACCCCAATAGACCGTTTTCAAATATGAATTTGAATATATGAATTTGAATATTGGTCAGAAAATGAGTTCCTATTTTATTGACTTTTATTGACTTTTTCACACACAGAGAGAGAGAGAGAGAAACACACGCACGCGCGCACACACACGTGTTTGGACACGCGCACGCACGTATGCACAGACGCACGCACGCTCGCATGGGCGCACACACACACGGACGCACGCTGGCACGCATGCTTGCACGCTTGCACGCACGCAAGGACGCACGCATGCCAGCACGCACGCACGCACGTACAGACGCACGCACGCACGGCCGTACGCACGCTCGCCTTTTGCTTTCAGATTATTTGTTTAGCACGCACGCACATATACATGCACGCACGCACGCACGCACACATACTCGCACGCACGCACGCACGCACACACATGTGTGTATATGTCGTAATAAAATAACCATTTTATAATTCAAAAACGATTACATTATGAACTAAACCATATCATTATACAAACAATGACTTTAAGAGTTCTAGAGTAAATAATATAATAAAGAAATATTCATAAGGTTACATTAAGCATACTTGACATATACGCGAGCGTGTAAGAGAAGATGAAAACAAAGATATTCTTCTGCCTTGTCCCTTGTACGATGTCGAAATCATCTTAGATCATAATCAGTGCTACTATTGTAAGCCAAAAAGGAATCCTCATATATTTGACGTTCTCTTATTCTATATTATATTCGAGATAAATGAAAAGCTATTGAGATTTTTTTTCCGAATTTCTATTATATTCCTTACAAATATAATGCAAACCAATTTCGAAGATTAGCATTGTTTCTTTTACATTAATAAAGGTTTAAGTCTCAATATCTAGTTGCTTCACCATATAATTATTTAAAAATTATTGCCTCATAGTCTTTTTGTTTTATTAATATTTAATATTTATTTATGTACTTAGATAAATCAGATATATGAATTTTAATATTAGTTTAGGTAGTCAAAAAGTAAAACAAAGTTAGCAATCTCTTTTCAGAGATTATATTTGCTTAATTGACCCTACACGTGAACAAATATTTATTTCAACTGGAGTCGTTTCAACTACTTTACAATTTTATACAGCTGTAATATATACTACATCGTTGTGAAACAAAATTGTTTGGAAATAAATTGTTTCCCAATCTTGACTCATGTGTGCAAAGTAATGTTTCAGTAACGAAAATATTTGTATTGTAATTTTCGGCGTACATTTACAAAAGTATTAAAATATTTTGTGAGACCTATCGGATTATATGTTATGACGCCTTTATCTATTTAAAAAGGAAATGATATTTAAAACAAGAAAGTTTATAATCAAAATTATGAAAACAACAAAATAGTTTCTAACTTTACATATTTTAATGAAGCAATTGAAAGATATTTATATAGAAACGAAGAAAACAATAGCTAAACAAATTATCTTTCTTAAATCGATAAACAAGGGAAAGTGACACTGGTAAAATTTACTCACATAAATGTTAACAATGTACTGATGAGGAAGGAAGGAAAATTTTAAGTTTTTCAATGTTTTTTCCGACTTTTTTGAAAAGGCAATACTTGTAGTCATGGGATCCACTTTTCTTGGAATAAACTGCGAACCCATGACATGACACTCCGGTGGTTGACATATATATATATATATATATATATATATATATATATATATGTGTGTGTGTTTTGAAATTTCCTACAAATTTCAGTAAGTCGTGTGCAGTTACTTAAAGCGAAATTAAACAAACTTCAACATGATTTTTTCAGAAAGTAAGTCGATAATTTCTAGAGTAACCAAATAATTTTTGATAAATTTTAATTATTTTACGAGCTGTTTTTTCTACTACTTTTCTTGAATTTTATGACTTTGAGTTGGATTTATGAAGTTCAGATTCATTTTAATATTTCAAAACCTCTTTTTGCTAGACGTTGTCTATTATTGAATTATTAAATAACTAACTTCAATATCTAAATGCTTATGATCAGTAAAAATAAATATATAGAATCATCAGTACCTAATTTTAGAGTTTCGTTTACAACAGCGGGCATCCTTCTTTCATATCCTCCTAATTCTTATAGTATTACATCCACGTGCAAAATTTTGCAAGTATACATTTCAAATAAATGCCTCAATTAACATACCGTAAATGTCTTTTCTATATTTGAGGTAATTATTTTTCCTCCGTCTTTCCTTATTAAGAAGTAGAATGAAAAAAGTTATCGTACCACACTGTGGGTGTACGATATACCACACCCCAACGATACCATCGTTGGAAATGAAGTTTATACTCTGTTTTCCACTATCCACTTTTTTCTCTCTTTACAAAATATTAGTCTCTGAAATTGTTTGCAATTTCAAAGACTAATATTTTTTTTTTAAGACTAATATTTTTTGTTGCATCACATCCGATTTCTAAACGAGACTTTGTAAATATCTAGTACAAGTCCAGAAAAAAATTTTGTTTCTACAGTTAAATGCAATTACTTCAAATAATCCAATTTTATTAATTTAGTATAAAAATATGTACAAATAATGAATTTCTACAAAATTAACGCCATTATAATAAATATTTCATAGGAATTGTTAAAAAAATACACAAGACGAAGCGACAATAGCGTCACCAATGGCCGAGACATTAGAATTTTTATTCTGCACCTTTATGACTGCATATGAGCACGTAATTGACCGATTTAATCGAACCTAATACCAAAATAATAACAAATTACTAAATATCGTTATTGCAAGTTATATTGCTGTTAGAAGTTTTAATACCTATTAGACTAATATAATTTTACAATAAATATACAGAGAATTACAAACTGTAAAAACAATGTGGTTTTAATTAAAGAATTATTTATACATAAAATAATTCCACGAGCTCCTAAATAAAGTTTCGTGATATGTATGGCCTATAAAACGGTCCCTGTCAGTTTGTTTACTGGACAAATAACTGTACTTAATTAAAATATAATTTGCCTTTTCGCCCTAAAAATATTTAGTTGAAAAATATTAATGGAAGAAATAATTATCTTTTATAACTAAATTATTTCATACAGCCAAAAGCACATTTCTTAAAATAATAGGTTATCTCTTCATTCCCATTTATTTTCGTTTTTTTGGGAGTTACTTTAATTTTTGGCAAATTTTGCCATTCCACATTTTAGTCGAGAGTTACGTAAGATAAAATTTAGTTTTTCTACTTCATTAATTAAAAATATCCAAGATTTAGTAGTATATTTACTTGCTGTATCAATTTATACTTCAATGTAAATTGAGGACATGATTTTCTGGCTGAAGGTATTCGACCATTTTAAGTTAATCCATTTCGCGATTGAGTATAGTGCATCACTTTTAGGATTCCGTAACCAAGCTAGGAATTCTTACAATTTCGTCATGTCTGTCTGAGCATATGTACGCCACAGCCGTTTTACTTGCATATTATTATTGCTATAAAGCGTGAACTTGGAGGGGTATATAATGATGATCATATGTGAGTAAAATTTATTAACATAAAAGTTGTTCGTTAATTATATTTTCAAACAATTTTAATGGAGAAAAATCTATCCGATCCTATTTCTTCATCATTAATAAATGCAGAGAAACCCCAAAATTTTATTGTATCTCACATATATATTACATAATCTCGATAGTCGCACACGTAAATAGGGTTGAGATTAAGAGTGGAGACATGAGTATACGTACTTTGCGGTCATATCAGCCATAAGCGCGTTTTCCCTCGAGATATCTACAGATTATTTTCATTCTGAATTGGAAATATTTACATAACATCAGATCTTCCTGTACTTCTCAGTATCAGAAATAAATATTTATAATGAGGTCGTAAATCGTGAGTGACATTTACGGTAAATTAACTGTAACATTTTATTTTTTTTATAGAAAAATACTTAAATTAATATTGCATATATTTGGCATTAATTTTGTAGAAATTCATTATTCACAATTAAATGAAACTACGTGATATAATATTATATCTATTTTCTTTATTTTCTTTGCCACAACCTAGGTTTCGTTGTATGACAACATCTTCGGAAAGGCTATTTGCTAATAGCCCACCTAAAGATGTTGTAATACAATGAAACTAGGTCGTGATAAAGAACTTAAAGAAAATAGAAACAATACTACATCACGTAATTTCTTTTAATTGTGACTTAAATTAATATTAAGCTTTTTATTGCACAATTTATCATATTTTTTACAGAGTTAACTACAATTAAAGCAGATTCTTTTATTTTTTTTTTCGGTTTTAGCTAGTGAAAACTATCTTACGGGTTCTATTGATGTCAAAAATTTGCGAATAGAATTGTAGTACGTTCAAATTAAGTTGTTTTCATTATTAGTTTGAAGATACTTTAGGGAAAACCATAAATACAAATAATCGCATTCCTAAAGGGATCAAATGGAGCTGGACAAAATATTAGGAATGGGTGCTTCTTGCAACACTGCGTTGATTTATTTAAGTTTGTCAAAAATTGGTGAGT